>CAJVGC010000109.1:0-16120 GCA_910822075.1 Senecio squalidus
ATCGCTTAATTTCGGAGGCAACTTGTTTTGCATCAGTGCGGAACAACGGGCATTCATGGTGACCTTGGAAGCGTCTTCCAGCTTACTCTTATTTGTCACAAGATCCTTCAAATATTTCGCGTACTTCGGCATTTGAGCAATCGCCTCAATGAACGGAATATTGATGTGAAGCTGCTTCATGTTCTCCAGAAATTTGTGATACGTGACAGCGTCTTTGTCTTTCTTCAGAGCAGCAGGATATGGAACAGCAGCGGGAGGATTTTTCTTCGAAATCAGCACTTCAGCCGTCGGCTGGAAAATCCCAGCCGCCGGTTGGCTTTCAGCCGCCGGTTGGCTTTGGGCAGCCGCCGGCTGAAACTCAGCAGTGGCAGAATTCAGCGGTTTGTCTGCGTTCTCTTGTCCGTCTTCTTTGTTAACCTGTGCAAAATCAGAAGAAATATTGTTAGTAACACCTGTAAAAGAAGAATCGAGAGTTTTACCACTTCGGGTGGTAACTGCTTTGACATGATCTCGAGGATTCGTTTCCGTGAAGCTCGGTAGCTGTCCCGGAAATCTCTCTTGCACTACTTTCGCTAATTGTCCCATGGTCCCTTCGAGTTGCTTGATCGAAGCGCTTTGATTACGGATGATGGAATCAGTGTCATCCATTCGCTTGATCGTGGTTTGCATAAACTGATTATTAGTTGTCATTAGTTGTTTCATCAGTTCATGCAAATCATCCTTTGGTGGAAACGGCGCCTTAGGAGCTTCCTTAGCATAGAACCCAGGTGGTCCTTGCCTATATGGTTTCTGCCCGTTTGAATTTCCCTGATTGTTGTTGTAGGGCTTGCGATAACCATTGTTGTCTCCTCCTTGGCGATAGTTGTTGTTATTCCTGTCTCCTCCTTGGTAATCTCCATACATTACCTCTTCAGTAGCTTCTTCCTCGTCTTTCCTAGGGCAATCTTTGGCTAGATGGTATCCGTTGCAAATTTCGCAACCAACTTGAATAGCATGCACTTTCTCGTTGACGCGCTTGATGTCTCTTCCCATAGCATCCAGTTTGTTAGTTATAGCAGCGAGACCGTCGCTGTTATCAGCCATTTGCCTCCGTCCCTTACCACCGTCTTCCCATAGTTTGGAGTGTTTAGCAGATTTTTTCAATAGCACTCCAAGCATCAGCCGGGATTTTCCGTGGAATTTTTCCTTCAGAGTCTAACTCGTTACGAGTTTGACGATCAACCCCCTTGTAAAATGTCTTGATGACTTGCTGAGTGTTGAGATCATGCTGGGGGCATTTGTGTAACATGTCTTTGTAACGCTCCCATGCTTGATAAAGTGACTCGCCAGTATCCTGTGTGAAGTTCCGGATGTCATCAATCATCTTAGAGGTTTTTGAAGGGGGACAGTAGTTCTTCAAAAACTTGGCCCTCAGATCGGCCCAAGTAGTGATTGAATTGGCTGGTTCGTTCCCAATCCACCTTTTTGCGTTTCCTTTGAGTGTTATCGGAAACACCCGCAACATAACAGCTTCCTTTGTCACACCAGGAATAGTGTAAGCATCAGCAATCTCGATGACCTTTTCCACATGAATATTAGCATCTTCATTCTCGTCTCCATTAAAAGGGTTCTCGCGAAGTTCCTTGAGTCGTTAAGTTTAGATTATTTTATAGCATAAAATTATTTTAAGTTTAGAAAAGGATTTTTACCAACGTATATCAACACACAAAACAGGCAGTGTACCTGATCGTACGTAAATATAGAATTAGTAAGTCCGGATCGAACTCAGGGAACGTGTATTAATATCCGTTAACTCAAATTATGTAATTAAACTAATAAAAGCAAATAAATATGGGGGACGTTTTAGTTCTGTGAGAACATATTTCAGAAAACAAATAACTAAAATAAATAGCAATTAAATTAACTAAATGGATTGCGGATGAAAAACTGTTTCGAAAAGTATTTGAGAATTAATCAGATTTAAAAGCAACGATTACTTGGAATTACGTTTCACCTGGATTATGATTAACAAGAATATGTTTGATTGATTTAACTGTGATTCCTATGATAACTAGATTTCCCGCTAGAGTTATCTAATCCTACAATTTTAGAGAAAGATCATACGATTATTCGTACATCAAGAGCTATCTTAGATTTATCCACTCTAAATTGTGCCTTAAGTTCACTATTATTTACAATTTAATCTGTCGACTACGAATTAACAAAAGTCTCAATTATTCAGATTAGATATAATTGTCATGTTCATTCAATTCATTAAATTACTAATCTCTTAGCCTATCTCAATTAAGTATCAAGCTACAATTATTTAATAAATTATATAATCGCAAATAACTAATAAATCATATAAGAACGCTAGTTATGTTATAGATCTATCAATCACGCTAAGTAGTAGATTTAATAACTTTGAATAAACATGGATCGCGATTAAACGTAAATAATAATGGAAAAATCAATAAGTTCAAACATAAACTTGATTAAACATAAATCCAGGTTCAACAATCCAAGCAATCGCTTAAAGAGTTTAGCTCATGTTGGATTGTAAGCAAATAACATAATAAGTCTTCAAACAAATCATTGTATCAAGAAGAATAATGCAAATAAGTTTGAATCAAACAATTACTAAATTCAAAGTTGGTTAAAAGAGATTAACCAAAAGCTTCCACGTGATCAAGGGCTTCTAGGACTCTTCTGGCAGCTTTCCAGGATGAATGCGGGTTGAAAATAAGGAATAATGGATGAATAACCCGAACCCTAGCAGCCCTATTTATAATTTCTGAAAACTCCAATTCAGCCGTCGGCTGGCTCACTTCAGCCGCCGGCTGAAACACACGGGCTAAATTCTTGCTTCCGCGGCACGTAACGAACAATTATGCGAAAACTTTAAATTAGCCGCCGGCTAAAATTCCTCAGCCGTCGGCTGTTTCTCAACTTTCTTGTTTCTTGCTCGTTTGTCTCCGTTTCAAGCCAGTTTCAGCTCCTTTTCGCTCCGTGGTCCAAATATTACTTTAATCTGCAAATCTCACTAAAAATATACCAAATCATAACAAAAGTTGCAGATAATGATGCTTAAATACGACAAATGTGGCTACAAAATATGTATTATTTCAGGCACATCAACCATTTTGTTCGCGCTCGAGGTTTCACCTGGGGTATAATAAAGAGGAACGCAATGACCTTATTTGTTGCGTCTTTCCTCGATGATATTTATAGTGCGACTTCACAATCTATCGAATCGCGAAACTGGTATAAAAGATGAAAGAGAGATTAACTTTATAGGCAACATGCTTGAATCTGATAAAATCAATCTGATGATTGAGAAGTATAATTCGTAAAATTGTTATGATTCAAGAAGTCGCAATTAGGAAATAGGGATAAAACTAGCCACTTGTGTTTTGGGATGTTGCAAAGTAGCGACACGTTTAGAGGTGATTTTCGGTATTAAAGTCACTTTTGCGACTAGTAATAGCTTGTCGCAAATTTAACATTGCCGTTCACGACATGTTGTGAGTCGCAAAAGTTGAGACGCATTAGGCAACATGACAAAGGACGTCGTGAAATTAGTGACTCCATTTTCAACATTGGCATCTAAAACCATAATTTGTGTTATAATTTGCAATACCAGCGACTTTGACACCGCTTAAAATGCCTCTACACATGTTGGAAAGTTGCGACATATATTTGCATGTCACTTGTCGATGTTTTCTTGTAGTAAAATAAGGTGTTTTCTAGAAATAAAAAAAATAACAACAGTAACTCGAAGTACACACATAACAAGAAAGCTATAATCTAACCTCGATAAAGTTCAAAATCGCAATTTCGTCAAGCCCATTCGGATCTTGAATATGTTGGTATTTGAATAGTTTTAACAAATGTGTGTCCGTAAATGTGTGAGACTACGGGAGCGCACACATCGACATTTAGACACGACTACAAGTTTAATTTATTTATTAAATATTACTTAATGGTTAAGTGTAAATATTTATTAAATAGAGGGTTTATTATGTAAATAAGGAGGTTTCCTTATTGTAATATAACTCAAACTCTTAGATTTGAAAACCTATAAATAGAAGATAAACCCTAAACCCTAATTCATTGCAATATAGAAAATGTCGACTAAAGGTTTTTTAAACCTTTTAGCCGATCGGGTTTTATAAAATAAAAATGGGTTTTTGTTTTATTTTGGTTTTTGTAATAAGAGTTGCTGCTAAGACAATTGTTGTACAAAGCAATTAAACATGTACTAGCATACTAGTCTGTCGCTAAAAGAAGGTGTCGCGTACGTAACCGTAGATTAGATCTTATACTTAGATCTACGACTTTCGCTTGCTTATAATTCAAGGTAATTCTTTATCCGATTTATTATTTACTATGTGATCCTAAATTCCGCTGCCATGTATTGTTTGACAATATGACTCTAGTTGTATACCAATAGTGGTATCAGCCAAAACATAGATAAATATTATTTTGGATCTAAAACATCAAAATTGAGGGGGATCAAGGGTTGGTTTATTGTATGATTTTACAAAATTAAAAGTTAATTTGAAATCAATCTATCTTGCAATTTGATGTTTAATTACCTTATTTACTTTTATGCAAAATTATGTTTATAAAGTTACATGCATAACTTTGTAAGCATAATTAGATATATTGATATTGTTAAAAAGTAAATTGAATTAGTGACATATTATTAATTGTTAATTGAATATGTGCGACACAAAAGGATTTGTATGATAAAAAGTTATGTGTGGTTTATTTGATATACGAATTGTTTACATATTGATAGCTTACGTAATCCAAACTTGTTTATTTGGACGGATGTATGTGGTCCGTTTCCTTTGAAACGGGAGTGATTCAATATGTAAACAATGACCATAGAGACTTTTTAGGCATTACCCAATTAGTTGCGTAGAATAATTCTAAATTGTTTATTATAAATATTGTTTGTCAAATGTCTTTTGAAAGAAACAAAATTTAATAATAAGACTAAAGAATTATTATGACGAGTTATTAATTTATTTTGGCACTTTTATACGTTCTATAACGCATTTGGTTGGGTTTATATACCGTAATTTGGTCCAGCGACGGAACGTATAAATGTACAAAATATCTTAAAAACCATCGATTTAATAAGCGTGTGATTAGTAATTCATAACTAGATTGTACATGCTCAGTTTATTATTACCCAACTAGGCTCACCTACATAAAGGACGATGTCTAGGAAAGTTTGCGGAGTATTCTACTCCTAATGAGGTCAGGTTTTAAGAGATGCTTAGTCGTCCCCTACCCTCACTTGCTTACCTGGTCGTACCCGTTGTAGAGCTACCGAAAGGGCTTTAATGATGACCATGTTACGATTAGTTGTATGAATTAGGTAATCATAGAAACACGTTTAATAACCAGTAAAATAAAAACTTTTTGTTTTTAATTAAATTACGTTACAAAATTGTTGCATGACAATTGCGTACGTAGATTTTTAACACCCATGGAATTTAAGTCAATTGCTATCCGTATTGCCTAGACAACTTGTACTTGCTCGTCACTCTACGTGAGACGTAGGTGAAGTGTATCCAAGGCGGATTACCACTCATAGTGAGACTGTGGTGGACTATCTGCAGTCTTCAGTCGGACGACTTAAATCGGGTTATGCAGTGAGACTGTAAACGCCGATAGCGATAAGATGCGACGAAACATGATTAATGTCACGATCACCATACTGATGCGTAGGATCGAATTATGACATTAAGTCCCATTTTCTAGGAATTGTACCGGTAAATGCAATTACGAATCGTTCCTTACCTTTTGAGTATTATTTAGTTCCTAGCAGATCAACTGATGGAACGGTAATATGTCAATTGGGTCCTAAACTTAACTAAAAGTAAACCATGGGTTTTACGTTTTAAGTTAAGAATTTTATGTCGAAAGTATTAATCAGAACTTTCTTCTGTTTTGTAGAAATGGCACAAAATCCCGATTCAAGCGGGATTATGTCAGAAATCAAAACAATGTTCAAAAGTGAATACTTACTGAACCAAATTTTAACGATTGGTTTCATCAGCTGAGAATTGTTCTATGAGCGATGAAGTAATTACCAGTCATTAATAAACCGATATCTCTTGAGCCGAAGAATGCTTATGATGAGATAACTCGGGCAACTTATCAAGTAGCGATAAGTGGCCGGATATAATGATTATTAAGCTTCACATTATGTATGAGAAACAAGTCGGTCTTGAATTGAACGACTTGATTCAAGAATACATAAGTGTAAATATGTTGCTGAAACGTCAGTATGAACTCACGTTGTCAACATAAAAGCTGCTTTAATCATTTGGAAAGGATTAATTACCCTTACCATCAACCTATTGTTGTTATGAATAGCCTTTCACAAGGTTTTGATGAATTCATTCCTAACAACAATATGAATGGTATGGCTAAAATTCTCAAGAACTTCACTTGATGCACGTAGAGTTTTGAGAAATTCCTTCCTAATCGGTTACCAACCATATCCTAGCGGTTCGTGGTGGTATGGTACTGGTAAGAACAGACAACCGCAAGCTAAGGGAAAAGCTAAAGACGGAAAGAATAAACAAGCAATTGTTTATATTCACAAGCCTAAGCTAACCCCTGTAGCGAAAGAGAACATCCTGCTAAGGATGATGGTTGAAATCACTGTTGAGTGATTAGGCATTGAAAGAGGAATTGTCCTACTCTAGCCGAGGTGCAAGATAAGAAGAGAGTCGGCAACGCCGGATCTTTGAGTATCTTCACTTATAGAATTACGTTTTTTTTCTCTAAAAACAAATACCTGAGTATCTGACATTAGTTGTGGTACTCATATTTGTGTTTCCTTACAAGAATTTAGAGCAAAGAAGAAACTGAAGAATGGATCTCTATAACTATACGTAGGCTATGTCAAAAGTGTAGTTATGAAAGCCATTAGAAGTTAAGACTTACATTTACCCTAAGGCATAATAATTGTATTAGACAATTGTGTTATGCATTTGCTTATTTTAGGGGGGAATGTTTCAGTTTATGTTTTAAAGAATAATGAATTTGGAATTTATGTTTCAAACATAATGTTATTATATTAATATGATTGATATTAATGACATATATGAAATAGATTTGCATGCTCATTCTTCTTTAAATTATAATTCTATATTTATTAGCACTAAATGCGTTAAGTCCAACTTTGACTCAACCTATCTATGACATTGTTGTATTGCGCACATATACAAGTATTGCATTAAAAGGCTTCACAGCTTTTAAAGTCAAATGATATTTTATTTGATAAATGCGAATCTTGTGTGTGTCGTGCAAAATGACAAGGAAACCTTTTCGTATGAGACAAAAAGGGCAACTGGTCTTTTAGGAATCATACATACTGATGTATGTGATCCCTTTAGACATGTGTCAAAGAAAGGTGCTAGCTATTTCGTTACATTGACGGATAATTTCAACAGTTATGGTTATGTTTAACTTGCTTAAACATAAACATAAGGTGGTTGAACATATTCAAAGTGTTTCAAAACGAAGTAGAAAATCAACTCGGCAAAACCATCAAGATCGTTTGATCGGATCGTGGTGGTGAGTACTTAAGCCTAGAGATTAAGGATCATCTCAAAGCATTTGGGATTACCAAATGGCTTACTCCTTCCTATACTCATCAGAGAATGGTGTATCGGAAAGGAGAAATCGAATCTTGTTTGGCACTGTAAGATCGATGATGAACCTTAATATTCTGCCATTATCTTTGGGATGATGATCTAGAGTCTGCTTTATGCATTCTTAAAATGATTCCAACAAACTGTTCAAGTTGCACGGTATTCCGTGTTTTTCGAAACAAGGCTTATCGGTCAAGGAAACAGTGGGAGTGTTGTAGAACTTGACGAGGTTCAAGAGGGAGATACATCACTTTCTACTCACACTGGTGATCAACAATTCGGGGGGGATAGAGTTGAGCCACATGTTATGCCTCAATCTAGTCCGACTCAAGTTGTGATTGAGCCACAAGTTCAGTCTCAACAACATATTGTTGATGCTCCAATTCGTAGGTCCGAAAGGACTATACGTGCACCTTCTAGGTTGAACTTAAAAGTTAATCTAGAGGATGGAGACGTATCAAGAGGATCTTAATGAACCTCGAAACTTGAAAGTTGCATTATTAGGTTTAGACGTTGATAAATGACTTCAAGCTGCGAATTTGGAGATTCAATCCATGAATGCAAACGAAGTTTGGAATTTGGTAGATAAAACTCCAAATGCCAAGACTATCGATTGAAAATGTTTCTTTTTATTTATTTAAAGAACATACATGGATGGGAAAATACACATCTATAAAGCTCGTCTCGTGGCAAAAGGATTTACTCAAGTCTATGGTATAGATTATGAGGAAACCTTTTCCCCAATGGCAGACATAAGAGCTATTAGAATTCTCTTAGCCATAGCGCATGAGATATGGCAAATGGATGTCAAAACAACCTTTATGAATGGTTATATAGACAAAGGCGTCTATATGAATCAACCAGAAAGTTTTTATTGATCCATTACATTCCAACAAGTATGCAAGCTAAAGAAGTTCATTTATGGACTTAAGCAAGCATCAAGAAGTTGGAATAAAAGATTTGATGAAAAAATCAAAAGTTTGATTTTGTTCAGAATTTCGATAAGCCATGTGTGTATCAAAAATTCAGTGGGAGTAATGTTACTTTCTTTGTCTTATATGTAAATGACATATTAACAATGGGAAACAGTGTTCCAATGATTGAAGATGATAAATCTTATCTTGGAAAATGTTTTGCCATTAAAGACTTAGGAGAAGCGATATTTATTTGGGAATCAAGATCTCGAGAGATAGATCTAAGCGGTTAATTGAGTTAAGTAAGCTTACATTGATAATATACTTAAGCAGTTAGTATAGCAAATTCCAAGCATAGACATTTATCAATGAAAGATAGACTTAATCTCAACATCAAGGATAGTGATCTTACACCTCAAGAGGTGGAGCACATGAAAATGATACCTTAGGCTTAGGCAAAAGGATATATTTTGTATGTGGGGAGATGCACAAGGCCTAAATGTGTTTTTAACACAGAACATTGTTAACAAGTTTCAACAGAATCCAGGCGAAAGATACTGGATTGCTGATAAAGAACATACTTAAGTACCTTAGGGATACTTAAAAATATGGTTCTTGTATATGGTGGAAATCATGAGGCCAATATTGGATATTGTGATACTGGATTTCATAAACAACCATCTCTACAACAGAATATGAGTACATTGTATCTTTTAGAGATGCATATGGAAGCTGTTTAGATCTGGAAATTTATTTCTGGACTTGGTAGTGTTCCCAAAGCCAAGACTCTTTTGGATATGTATTGCAACAATGCTGGTGCAATCATCATAGCCAATCAACCCGAGGGTTCATTAGGGAGTTAAACACTTTCAGAGGAATTTCACGATATTCTTAAGAGAATCGAGTGGTGAAATTTAAGTACTCAAAGTTCACACAGATAACAACTTAACTGATCAAAGGATCAGGTTAAAACGATCCTAACTCACTTGGTTGAGGGAATAGGACTTCGTTTATCTAGTTGTTTCATGTAATCTGTGATTGATACAGTATTTGGACATATGGATGTAATAAACATTTTATTAAGAATGAATAATATTGAGGATATGTGATTTCATTTCTTATATAATTGTTATCCAATTTTTCATGTTTTAATCCTTGATTTATATTTAAATATAATTTTTAAATGTTAATTCTAAATATCCATTGTCGATTAATCATATGGGAATATGATTAAATTAAGACAATGTCTGAGTAGTCAGCTTGGCTCACTAACCCGGATAGTGTACATTGAGATGAACACGAGATTATCCCACATGAATTAGTACTTATGGATCGTTGTCATTAAGTATAATTCATAAGGTTTAATGTCCTTTGACTTGAGATGCAAGTTGGGAATCATGTACGTAGTGCATTATTTGATTCTAGTCAAACGCACTCCTGAATAAGGGTGTTATAAAGGCTATTTTTGGTAATGTTGCGAAATACAATGACTACCAATTGTAGTCAAGATAGGATTTGTTCCTTCAGTGAAAACTGAAGTTAGATACTAACTGGGCCACTCATGAATACTTAAGATGTATGTCCGGCCGAACCCAAATAAATCCAGATGTGTCTCGATAGTATTTGGTAATCTTTAAGTGATTCGCGAAATGAGAAACAGTAGTTAAAATGGAATGATTTTGATTCATCAAAAGATTTTAACTAAGTATCTGTAACAAAAGGATATGAACCGAATATAGACTCACAGTGAGTTTTGGAGAAACTTACTCGTGCATTTATGGGAGCATTGATATGTTGCTAGACATTAATCAATGTTATCACGTTTGTTTGAAAATTATTCAAAAGTGGGAGCTGTTGGTATTTGAATAGTTTTAACAAATGTGTGTCCGTAAATGTGTGAGACTACGGGAGCGCACACATCGACATTTAGACACGACTACAAGTTTAATTTATTTATTAAATATTACTTAATGGTTAAGTGTAAATATTTATTAAATAGAGGGTTTATTATGTAAATAAGGAGGTTTCCTTATTGTAATATAACTCAAACTCTTAGATTTGAAAACTAATTCATTGCAATATAGAAAATGTCGACTAAAGGTTTTTTAAACCTTTTAGCCGATCGGGTTTTATAAAATAAAAAGGGGTTTTTGTTTTATTTTGGTTTTTGTAATAAGAGTTGCTGCTAAGACAATTGTTGTACAAAGCAATTAAACATGTACTAGCATACTAGTCTGTCGCTAAAAGAAGGTGTCGCGTACGTAACCGTAGATTAGATCTTATACTTAGATCTACGACTTTCGCTTGCTTATAATTCAAGGTAATTCTTTATCCGATTTATTATTTACTATGTGATCCTAAATTCCGCTGCCATGTATTGTTTGACAATATGACTCTAGTTGTATACCAGTAGAATAGTGGAAAGGGCCTAAAATATTATTGCCTCAAAACTGGTAAGAAAGCATTGCAATAAGTTCATACGCATGGATACAGCAAACACGATAATATTTTTTAGTTACACAAATATTAAATAAAATCATGAGGGAAACAAACATCTCTGGGTCTGCTCTTCTGCACATCCACTGTGCTTCTAGAAGGTTCACGTGTCCCACAATACATGAGTGGAAGCACGGACGAAGGTTCCGCTGTACCACCATACACAACGAGTGGCTGCACCCAGGTGATGGTTCAAGTGTACCACCATAATAACGACTGAAAACACAAAAGAAGGTTCCAGAGAACATATGGGCAGGTTAAGATCAAGTCATAGCAGAGCTTCAACTCTATTTGGGCTACTTGACCCAACACCACTTTCGGTCAGGTTAAGATCAAGTCCTTCTAACCCTCTCCCGGCTAGTTGACCCAACGCTGCTTACGCTCATGTTACACCATTTGTCCTGCATATGCAAATAAGAATAAAAGTTAGGCGTATTACACCATATTCTTTAGTTATAAGTTTGAAGAGTTTATAGAAGGTGTATCTTGCAATTAGTTAGTAATATTAATAATAATTTAAACATTAATTGTACACCTTCTATGTGTGTGTATGTAGATCTATAATTGCTTTCTAATGAGTCACAATCGGATTGCATAATTACTTTTATCAGCATACATTAAGAGATTGACTTTATAGGCAACATGCTTGAATCTGATAAAATCAATCTGATGATTGAGAAGTATAATTCGATAAATTGTTATGATTCAAGAAGTCGCAATTAGGAAATAGGGATAAAACTAGCCACTTGTGTTTTGGGATGTTGCAAAGTAGCGACACGTTCAGAGGTGATTTTCGGTAAGTCACAAGATTAAAGTCACTTTTGCGACTAGTTATAGCTTGTCGCAAATCTAACATTGCCATTCACGACATGTTGTGAGTCGCAAAAGTTGAGACGCATTAGGCAACATGACAAGGGACGTCGTAAAATTAGTGACTCCATTTGCAACATTGGCATCTAAAACCATAATTTGTGTTATAATTTGCGATACGAGCGACTTTGACACCGCTTAAAATGCCTCTACACATGTTGGAAAGTTGCGACATATATTTGCATGTCACTTGTCACTAAAAGGATGTTTTCTTGTGGTAAAATAAGGTGTTTCTGTAAATAAATAAAATAACAACAGTAACTCGAAGTACACGTAATTCTCAAATTTATTTTTTTATACCATATTCCTTATATACTTTTCAAAACTCTTCTAATCTAATACAATTAAGCAATCATGTTAGTAGTAGAGATATAAAACTCTTCCACTTTTCCGAAAATATAGAGATCGAAAATTGGAAAAATATTTCTAGAGATAAACGCAACCTAACCTTCTCAAGTTCTCGTGCCAACACGGGTCTTCTGAGCTTTGAAATAACTGTTCTATTGTAATTTTGGGGTAACTCGTACTGTGACAACCCGTCTTTTCGAAGTATTTTTTTTTACCGATATTTATTCTTTTATTCGCAATTATTTTGACACTTGCATTTCGCTTTATATTTACTCACGTTTTATATATTTGAGTCGGGTTTTATATGTTTTATTACTTCGTCTCTCGAGGCGTAAGCTTTATAATCGTCTAAGTGTCGAATAGTTAGTATTCACGTGTTATTAAAGTAGGGTGTTTACGCCATAATCGTCGATTAAGAAAACTATATTTCAAAATTTCATTACAAAGTTAGTCATCTAACTTAATCTATTACAAAGTTAGTCCTTTAACGGGAAACTAACGGAATCTGTTACAAATCTAATCCTTTAACAATAACTTAACGGAAATACCTATTTTTGGCCCCGGTGCGCAGCACTGGTTATGTAACAAGTGCTGCGCAACACCCAGGCCAAAATCAGGTAAAATCCAAATCGACTTTTTGGGTCAAAACCTTGAGATTCTACACCTTTAAGCATGTGATTTCTCCTGCAATCTTCCCTATGTGGATGTGTTTGATCCCATTGTGGATCTCTAAATGAGTTAGGGTCATTTCTCTTTCCAAAATCAAACTTTTACATCAAACATTTTACCACTTTTCATCACACAATTCCACTTCACACTTGACTCCTTTTCTTCAAACTTTCGAGAGAATTGAGAGCATTTTTACAAGTGTTTTGACGAGGAATTCAAGCTAAGAAGTTTACAACTTCATCACTCAAGAGTTCCTTCACAAAACCATCCATTTCGGTAAGTTTTCCTTGTTAAAATCCTTCATTTTCTTTCTCTCTTTTCATCCATTTTGTTAGATTTTCTAACACATAATCTTATTTTCTTTTTCTTACAAGCTTCATACTTCCATTTCCATCTTGAAGTCGAGGAGTTTCGGTGATTTCTTTGGAGAACCGTCATTTTGGTTTTGGTATGTAAACCCTCTAAAATCTCTCTACTTATCTTTTCTTTTTGGAAACCTCTAATACATCTTTTATTCATATGTAAATGGAAGCCCTTTTATTCTCAACCTTTGCTCTTGGAGTTTGGCTACCATCTTGGAGAAACCTTCAACTTTTAGTTTGTGGTAAGTAACTTCTCCGAAATCCTCTTTAACTTTCTTTCATTTTAAGAACCCTTACTAATGGTGGGTGTTTTTGTGTTTGGAGTCGGTTATCTCCTCACCACTACCACCGCAGTCTTCTTTCTCCCGGTTCATACTTTTCTCAAGTTTGTAGAATTCTTGCGGGTGAAATCGGTAAATTCGTTATTATTCCTACTCTATTCCTTTTTCATTATTATCTTTCTTAGTCTTTTCGGTTTAAGCCTTGATAAAATGGTTAGGTTAATATATTAGACCAACACTTGTTATTTTTGGAGATTTGGACTTAAATGTGTTAAAATGTGAATTTAACTGAAATTAACATATCTACTATATTAGTATGTAAAACTACACACATACATATATATAAAAAACTTGGTAAATGTTATTTGAACTTAATTTAACTTTCGGACAGTTTACCTTTTTACCAAAAAACGTCAAACGAATCAGATTTCGGATGAACGTAAATTTTATAAAACTGGAAATGGTCCAGTGCGCAACACCCAACACTTGGTGCGACACACCGGGGTCTATTCCTCGAAAAATCTCGTTTTACACATATCTGCTGCGACCCATTTGCTTTGTGGTGTGTCGCAGCCAAGCTTCAGATCGCGTTCTAGTACTTTTAACAACTCTAAACACTTTATAAGTAAACTAATATATATAAAAGTATTATATAATGTTAAAACAACGTCTTTGGACTCAAAGACGTCATCGCTATCATAAACGTTTCAAATTATTTAAAACGAACGTTTTACTTATCTTTTTACGAAGAAATCATATAAAACCGTCTTAAATCATTTTTACTCTACTATTTTGAAATAAAAGGATTTTAAACTCTCAAAATGTCAAAGTTTGACTTTTTCGTTAACTTTGACTTTCCTTTAAAATTGTTGACTTTGACTATGACCAAGTCAACATCTTTGACTTTGACCAAGTCAACATCTTTGACGTTGACCTTGGTCGATCTCAATAAAACTTTGGTAACAATATTCCTTTCAACCGATATTCATGTTAGTAATTTTCGGCTCGGAATATCATTCCTTTCTAATAGTCAATTATAACGTGAAATATCGATATATTTCCTATCG
Organism: Senecio squalidus; assembly: GCA_910822075.1. Lineage (NCBI taxonomy): Eukaryota > Viridiplantae > Streptophyta > Magnoliopsida > Asterales > Asteraceae > Senecio > Senecio squalidus. The sequence goes on from CAJVGC010000109.1 coordinate 14,669, forward strand.
TCCTTATCGGCGCGGAACATCGTCACTTTGATCCGTCATCACGACTCGACTTGGAAATCATTGGAATACTTTAATAAAACCTTATATATTAATCTTAACCGACAAGGCTAAACCGTACTGTATTTATAGAGATACTTAGACTATGTTATATATTGTTTTAGGGCACTTAGGCGGCGGAGTGTTATCTCCATATTGATTTTACCCGATACTTTGCTGAGCTTATCTTGTGAGTTATTCGTAGCCCTATTCTTTTACTATTTTTGGGCTAAAAAGCGTAGTCGCATGTATGTATATCTTTTTTATCTAGTGAATTAGTATTGTCTTATATTGGATGTTCATTAGGCCTTGGTGGGCCCCCCTTATACACTTGTTAAGCTTTGTGCCCACGGTTTTACATATATATATAGATCTATATGGGTTTGACCTAAACCTCATTGCTCGATAGGACGTCCCTATGAGTGGATGTTATGGCTGTTTGATTATTTGTTGCCTTTGGTTTGACATCGCCTTAGGTTAGGGGATTATTGTGTGGTCAGGTTCAGTGTATGATTAATCTAGGTATTATACTCGCACTATGGTTATAAATCAAGATATGCTATTTGAAACTTGTCATGCTTATTAAATCTTTTATTGGGTCAACTTTTACTTTAAATATTGCGAATAATTCACCAACATGTGTTGATGTCGTTTTTAACGCTTTTCAGGAGTTTGAGGATTTTCTTGATCATGCCATGCTTATTTTGGGACAAGTATCATTTATTTTTATGTATTTGGAATTCATTATGTTGATATAATTCCTTTATGATCCATTTTATGACATTTGATTTGTATTCGTATTTGACGATTAGTACACATTTGACTTTGTATTGTATTTGATAAACCGTTGGCATGATTAATATATTTCAATGTTTTGTTTATTGGTTGTAAATGTTGTAATCATTGACTCTTGACATCTTTAACCGGAAAACCCCGTGTTTCCGCTTTGAGCGGGGTGTGACACGTACCTTTCCTGCAACATGAGTAAATAACTTTCTTCAACTATTCTGTTTATTATTATTATTTTCAGACATACATAACAAGAAAGCTATAATCTAACCTCGAAAAAGTTCAAAATCGCAATTTCGTCAAGCCCATTCGGATCTTAAATAGTGGAAAAGGCCTAAAATATTATTGCCTCGTAACAGGTAAGAAAGCATCGCAATAAGTTCATACGCATGATACAGCAAACACAATAATATTTTTTAGTTACACAATATTAAATAAAATCATGAGGGAAACAAACATATGGGTCTGCTCTTCTGCACATCCACTGTGCTTCTAGAAGGTTCACGTGTCCCACAATACATGAGTGGAAGCACGGGCGAAGGTTCTGCTGTACCACCATACACAACGAGTGGCTGCACAGGTGATGGTTCAAGTGTACCACCATAATAACGACTGAAAACACAAAAG
>CAJVGC010000110.1:0-46092 GCA_910822075.1 Senecio squalidus
GTGTGGGAGTTTGGACTAGAAATTGTAATGTATGGAAAGGTTTTTAGAAAATTAGGGTTTAAAAGTACCTATGGGTTTTTAGAATTAGGGTTTTGATTTTAAAAGGGTATTTTTTGTTTGATTGAGTTTTTTATGGATGAAATGGCTTCTAATATCCTTCTTCAGACATTCTTCACGTCATTGTGACCTACGGGATTATGAAACATGAATATCACCCACCTAAACCGTGATTCTAACTCGTACCGGAAGAAATATAGGTTTTATAAGGAAAATAGGGTTTAATGGGTATAACGTGGTTTGGATTGTTGATTTCGGTTATTATAAAGTTTATTAGGGTAGTGTGGGAGTTTGGACTAGAAATTGTAATGTATGGAAAGGTATTTAGAAAATTAGGGTTTAAAAGTACCTATGGGTTTTTAGAATTAGGGTTTTGATTTTAAAAGGGTATTTTTGTTTGATTGAGTTTTTTATGGATGAAATGGCTTCTAATATCCTTCTTCAGACATTCTTCACGTCATTTTGATCTACGGGATTATGAAACATGAGTATCACCCACCTAAACCGTGATTCTAACTCGTACCGGAAGAAATATAGGTTTTATAAGGAAAATAGGGTATTAATGGGTATAACGTGGTTTGGATTGTTGATTTCGGTTATTATAAAGTTTATTAGGGTAGTGTGGGAGTTTGGACTAGAAATTGTAATGTATGGTAAGGTTTTTAGAAAATTAGGGTTTAAAAGTACCTATGGGTTTTTAGAATTAGGGTTTTGATTTTAAAAGGGTATTTTTTGTTTGATTGAGTTTTTTATGGATGAAATGGCTTCTAATATCCTTCTTCAGACATTCTTCACGTCATTTTGATCTACGGGATTATGAAACATGAGTATCACCCACCTAAACCGTGATTCTAACTCGTACCGGAAGAAATATAGGTTTTATAAGGAAATAGGGTTTTAATGGGTATAACGTGGTTTGGATTGTTGATTTCGGTTATTACAAAGTTTATTAGGGTAGTGTGGGAGTTTGGACTAGAAATTGTAATGTATGGTAAGGTTTTTAGAAAATTAGGGTTTAAAAGTACCTATGGGTTTTTAGAATTAGGGTTTTGATTTTAAAAGGGTATTTTTTGTTTGATTGAGTTTTTTATGGATGAAATGGCTTCTAATATCCTTCTTCAGACATTCTTCACGTCATTTTGATCTACGGGATTATGAAACATGAGTATCACCCACCTAAACCGTGATTCTAACTCGTACCTGAAGAAATATAGGTTTTATAAGGAAAATAGGGTTTTAATGGGTATAACGTAGTTTGGATTGTTGATTTCGGTTATTATAAAGTTTATTAGGGTAGTGTGGGAGTATGGACTAGAAATTGTAATGTATGGTAAGGTATTTAGAAAATTAGGGTTTAAAAGTACCTATGGGTTTATAGAATTAGGGTTTTGATTTTAAAAGGGTACTTTTTGTTTGATTGAGTTTTTTATGGATGAAATGGCTTCTAATATCCTTCTTCAGACATTCTTCACGTTATTTTGACCTACGGGATTAGGAAACATGAATATCACCCACCTAAACCGTGATTCTAACTCGTACCGGAAGAAATCTAGGTTTTATAAGGAAATTAGGGTATTAATGGGTACAACGTGGTTTGGATTGTTGATTTCGGTTATTATAAAGTTTATTAGGGTAGTGTGGGAGTATGGACTAGAAATTGTAATGTATGGAAAGGTTTTTAGAAAATTAGGGTTTAAAAGTACCTATGGGTTTTTAGAATTAGGGTTTTGATTTTAAAAGGGTATTTTTTGTTTGATTGAGTTTTTTATGGATGAAATGGCTTCTAATATCCTTCTTCAGACATTCTTCACGTCATTTTGATCTACGGGATTATGAAACATGAATATCACACACCTAAACCGTGATTCTAACTCGTACCGGAAGAAATTTAGGTTTTATAAGGAAATTAGGGTATTAATGGGTATAACGTAGTTTGGATTGTTGATTTCGGTTATTACAAAGTTTATTAGGGTAGTGTGGGAGTTTGGACTAGAAATTGTAATGTATGGTAAGGTTTTTAGAAAATTAGGGTTTAAAAGTACCTATGGGTTTTTTGAATTAGGGTTTTGATTTTAAAAGGGTACTTTTTGTTTGATTGAGTTTTTTATGGATGAAATGGCTTCTAATATCCTTCTTCAGACATTCTTCACGTCATTTTGATCTACGGGATTATGAAACATGAATATCACACACCTAAACCGTGATTCTAACTCGTACCGGAAGAAATATAGGTTTTATAAGGAAATTAGGGTATTAATGGGTACAACGTGGTTTGGATTGTTGATTTCGGTTATTATAAAGTTTATTAGGGTAGTGTGGGAGTTTGGACTAGAAATTGTAATGTATGGTAAGGTTTTTAGAAAATTAGGGTTTAAAAGTACCTATGGGTTTTTAGAATTAGGGTTTTGATTTTAAAAGGGTATTTTTTGTTTGATTGAGTTTTTTAAGGATGAAATGGCTTCTAATATCCTTCTTCAGACATTCTTCACGTCATTTTGATCTACGGGATTATGAAACATGAGTATCACCCACCTAAACCGTGATTCTAACTCGTACCGGAAGAAATATAGGTTTTATAAGGAAAATAGGGTATTAATGGGTATAACGTGGTTTGGATTGTTGATTCGGTTATTATAAAGTTTATTAGGGTAGTGTGGGAGTATGGACTAGAAATTGTAATGTATGGAAAGGTTTTTAGAAAATTAGGGTTTAAAAGTACCTATGGGTTTTTGAATTAGGGTTTTGATTTTAAAAGGGTATTTTTGTTTGATTGAGTTTTTTATGGATGAAATGGCTTCTAATATCCTTCTTCAGACATTCTTAACGTCATTGTGACCTACGGGATTATGAAACATGAATATCACCCACCTAAACCGTGATTCTAACTCGTACCGGAAGAAATATAGGTTTTATAAGGAAAATAGGGTTTAATGGGTATAACGTAGTTTGGATTGTTGATTTCGGTTATTATAAAGTTTATTAGGGTAGTGTGGGAGTTTGGACTAGAAATTGTAATGTATGGTAAGGTTTTTAGAAAATTAGGGTTTAAAAGTACCTATGGGTTTTTTGAATTAGGGTTTTGATTTTAAAAGGGTATTTTTTGTTTGATTGAGTTTTTTATGGATGAAATGGCTTCTAATATCCTTCTTCAGACATTCTTCACGTCATTTTGAACTACGGGATTATGAAACATGAATATCACACACCTAAACCGTGATTCTAACTCGTACTGGAAGAAATCTAGGTTTTATAAGGAAAATAGGGTATTAATGGGTACAACGTGGTTTGGATTGTTGATTTCGGTTATTATAAAGTTTATTAGGGTAGTGTGGGAGTTTGGACTAGAAATTGTAATGTATGGAAAGGTATTTAGAAAATTAGGGTTTAAAAGTACCTATGGGTTTTTGAATTAGGGTTTTGATTTTAAAAGGGTATTTTTTGTTTGATTGAGTTTTTTATGGATGAATTGGCTTCTAATATCCTTCTTCAGACATTCTTCACGTCATTTTGATCTACGGGATTATGAAACATGAGTATCACCCACCTAAACCGTGATTCTAACTCGTACCGAAGAAATATAGGTTTTATAAGAAAATAGGGTTTTAATGGGTATAACGTGGTTTGGATTGTTGATTTCGGTTATTACAAAGTTTATTAGGGTAGTGTGGGAGTTTGACTAGAAATTGTAATGTATGGTAAGGTTTTTAGAAAATTAGGGTTTAAAGTACCTATGGGTTTTTAGAATTAGGGTTTTGATTTTAAAAGGGTATTTTTTGTTTGATTGAGTTTTTTATGGATGAAATGGCTTCTAATATCCTTCTTCAGACATTCTTAATGCTATTGTGAACTACGGGATTATGAAACATGAGTATCACCCACCTAAACCGTGATTCTAACTCGTACCGGAAGAAATATAGGTTTTATAAGGAAAATAGGGTTTTAATGGGTATAACGTAGTTTGGATTGTTGATTTCGGTTATTACAAAGTTTATTAGGGTAGTGTGGGAGTTTGGACTAGAAATTGTAATGTATGGTAAGGTTTTTAGAAAATTAGGGTTTAAAAGTACCTATGGGTTTTAGAATTAGGGTTTTGATTTTAAAAGGGTTTTTTTGTTTGATTGAGTTTTTTATGGATGAAATGGCTTCTAATATCCTTCTTCAGACATTCTTCACGTCATTTTGAACTACGGGATTATGAAACATGAGTATCACCCATCTAAACCGTGATTCTAACTCGTACCGGAAGAAATATAGGTTTTATAAGGAAATTAGGGTATTAATTAGTACAACATGGTTTGGATTGTTGATTTCGGTTATTATAAAGTTTATTAGGGTAGTGTGGGAGTTTGGACTAGAAATTGTAATGTATGGTAAGGTTTTTAGAAAATTAGGGTTTAAAAGTACCTATGGGTTTTTAGAATTAGGGTTTTGATTTTAAAAGGGTACTTTTTGTTTGATTGACTTTTTTATGGATGAAATGGCTTCTAATTTCCTTCTTCAGACATTCTTAATGCTATTGTGACCTACGGGATTATGAAGCATGAGTATTGTTTGAGCAAATAGTAGCAGGCTCAGTAACTTGGGTGTTTGGTGTTCAACCTCTTGACCTCCTGCTAAGCAGTGCAAACCTATCAAGCTCTTGGCGAGCCTAAGGTGGTCAAGTGGTTGGTTGAAGAAGGTGATCGGAATGTGGTTACTGCGGTGAGTTAGTATTCCGGTAAGTATGTAAGTGGTGAAGGTATCTGTGTGAGAGATGTATGGAGTGTTGGCCTCTCCTTGAACTGTATAGGGTAGGGTATTTATACTCAACAATCCCAGACATGAGAAACGGTTGGCCATTAATGCCCATTACGATGGTTTAATGGTATTCATGAGGTTTCAACGTCTATGACATTATGGAGGTCATAATGAATAGATAAAGCGTAACGGTCTACCACAAAGGCCTGGAATCCAATGATGGTAGGAACCATGTGGTAAGACCTTAGGTGACACGACCTCACGTGGCAAGACCTCAGGTGACAGGACCACAGGTGGTAGGATGTCACGAGGCACAAGTGCAGGATATCAGGATGACGAGGAACCAGTGCATGATGCCAGGACACAAATGGACACAAGTGCTGGATCAGTGCCGAGGGTCGGCCAACTGAGAGCCGGGAGCCGGCAGATGCTCGGGAGCCGGACGGCCAAGCGCCAGGAGCTGGGAGCTGGCCATCCGAGAGCCGGGATCCGGCCAGTTAGGAGCTGGGAGCCGGTCAGCTGGGAGATGCTCGGGAGCCGGACGGCCAAGCGCCAGGAGCTGGGAGCTGGACATCCGAGAGCCGGGATCCGGCCAGTTAGGAGCTGGGAGCCGGTCAGCTGGGAGCCTGGAGCTGGGAGCCGGCCAGCCGAGATCCGGGAGCCTGCCAGCCGAGAGCCGGGAGCCGGCCAGTTGGATCCTGGAGCAGGGAGCCGGGGCACGAGTGCCGGGTACCAGGGCCTAAGTGCCGGACGTTGGGGCAAGGACTGAGAGCCTGCATAATGTGGAAGGGACTAAGAGCCTTTCCTTGATGTAGAAGGGACTTAGCCTTTATCCTGTGTTGTGTTAGCTTTTTAGGGCTTATAGGCTATATGTATCGAGCCTATTCCCTACTAACACTATCATGCCCCCCCAGTTAGGTTTTAAAAAATAAAGTTTTGAAGCCTAACTTCATGCATTTAATGGCTTTGCTTTGGGTTTGACCTTGCCTTTTCCACGCTTGGCATGTCTTTGCCTAGTTATTGTCTATGATATTTTTTAGTATCTGCACAAGTAGGTCTTTCATGAAGTGGATGAAGGAGGATGGTGCCAGATTGCTAAGTGCATACATATGGACTTCAAACTGATGGGGATTTGAACCTTCAGAGTGTGTCCATCACAAGTATTCTTTCCATTGTACTACGACATTTGAATAAGTAATGTGTCTATGACACTTTTGACTATCTATTGTGCCCATGACACATTTAGATTTGTATTGTGTGCATCACACTTGGATGGTCAAAGGTAGATTGACTAAGAAGAATGCCCATCTCACTCGATGTAAGGAAGACAAAATGTGGTTGGCATGTATGGATTCCGCCATTCCTTCTAAAAGGGATTTATTAGATGTCTTCGCGATTGTGCTTAATCACGTACATAATCACCCTAACGTGATATATGTGCCTTGGGATGCCAATAGGCATTTCTTCTGCATGAGAGACATCTTACAGACTCTTTACCCTGATGTTGGGATTGCAGTGCTGCCTTATTCCGATCCATTGGGTCACAGGGATATGTTGTGTGACAATGGTATGTTGATGACTCGAGCTTTTCCAATCAGGAGCTGACTTGTGGAAAGTTTTGATGTGTCTGCGCCAGACATCCTTACTCTCATTTCACGAAAGCCTTAGTATTTTCTCTTTGTATTTGTAACACAATTTCATTTGTATGACTTAGCCCTTTTCTATCATATGATATGTTTGGACTACCATTTGTAGTTTTTTCTATTCGTGTATGTTGCTATAAATTTCGTATGTGTTGGTTTTACATTATATAACCTTGAAATGAAAAAATAATGTATTATTGGATGATCAGACCAATAACATTTATGTGGCTTCATAGCTTTGTCAGATGTCTATGTTACATATAGATGTCCAAGACATTCTTGAATTTTATGTTGGTGTCTATGACACCTTTTGAATATTACAATATCATTGTGCTTATGACTCTTTCTTGTGTGCCCGTTGCATGTGTTATGCCCATGGCTTATTACATACAGTGACTATGACAACTGGATGGCAGTGACAAGTTCTTATATGCCTGTGACATTTTTCAGATGCATGTAGCATCTTTTAAAGTTTATATTTTGCTCGTGGCACTGTGCCTATGACACCTTTTGTTGGTTAACCTTTATTTATTTGTTACTCGCGAGGATTGTCGCTTCCCAATGAGAAGTGCTTGCCTTTCCCCAAGTAGGTGAAAAGACGAAAATGATGATGTGCATGTTTGGCCTAGACAAAAATGTCCATCTTAGCCTAGGCACTTGGTCTGAACGTTGTTCAGAGTTATGTATATGATGATGTGCATGTGTGGCTTGGATTTAAATATCCATCTTGCCCCAATGCACTTGGTCTGAACGTTGTTCAGAATTATGTAATTGTGTATGCACGTGTGTGCAATGCCCTAACCTTGTAATAAAAGGTATTGCTTCATTTGGTATTATTGGGATACATGATCAGACCAATATTATTTTATTCAGCCTCATGGCCTTCCAAGACTTTGCTGGATACATAGATCACACCCCATGATATTCTTGAACATGACATTTCCATGATTTTGATAAAAAGTATTAATTGAAATAAAATATGAGAGTAATCACCTTTAAGGGGATTACTATACTTACCAGATGTAAGGTATAAGTATAGGTTCCAGAATGTCGGACACCAAACGTGTCGGGACACAACTGATAGCTTACGCGCAAGTGCTACCAAGGTGTCGGACGCCGGGTCCAAGTATCGGATGTCGAGTGCCGGTGTACGAGTACCGGATGCCGGACCACGGACGCCAGATGTCGAGCCATGAGCGCCGGACACCTCTTGGCGTCGGGGCCTGAATCCCGGACGCGGGGCCAAATCCCAGGTGTCGGGGCCTTAATCCCAGACCCGGGGCCAAACTACCAGGCGCCAGGGCCTTAATCCCGGACGCGGGGCCAAATCCCAGGTGTCGGGGCCTTAATCCCGGACCCGGGGTCACACTACCAAGCGCCGGGACCTTAATCCCGGACGCGGGGCCAAATCCCAGGTGCCGGGGCCTTAATCCCGGACCCGGGGCCAAACTACCAGGCGCCGGGGCGGACGCGAGGCCAAATCCCAGGTGTCGGGGCCTTAATCCCGGACGCGGGGCCAAATCCCAGGTGTCGGGACCTTAATCCCGGACGCCGGGGCCAAATCCTAGGCGCCGGGGCCTTAATCTCGGACGCGGGGCCAAACTGCCAGGCGCCGGGGCCTTAATCCCGGACACGGGGCCAAACTGCCCGGCGCCGGGGCCTTAATCCCGAACGCGGGGCTTGTGTGTCGGTGCCGGGGCTCGTGTCCTGGGCGCGGGGCCTGTGTCTCGGTGCCGGGGCTCGTGGCGGGCGGTGTGCGGTCGGGAGGAAGGCGAGTAGGCTGGTAGACCCGAGTAGGCTTGTAGTGTGGTATGCCGGTAGGCTGGTAAGAAAGAGGCAAAATCTCTTCACATTTGGGAGTGGGTAAGATTCTTCCTTCCTAGGATTAGGTTCAGTCCTTTTCAATAAGGAGTTATATCATTCCCTCTTGGGAGATGGTAAGATCCTTCCATGGTGAGAGAAGGAATATATATATCTTTGTAAGATATTTCCCTCTTGGGATGGGGTAAAATCCTTATTTGGGAGGAGGTGAATAAGGTGAAAACTTTCGGTGTTGGTAGGGGTGAAAATTTTCCCTCTTGGGAGGAGGTGAAACCATTCCCTGCTGGAAGGGTATGATCCTTCCCTCTTGGAGGAGATGGAATCCTTCTATGGGAGGAGCTGGAATCCTTCCCTGGAGGAGGTGAAAAAATTTTCTCTTAGGGGAGGTAAAATCCTTCCCTCTTTAAGATATAAAATCCTTCTCTGCTAAGAGGGGTGAGATCTTTCCATCTTGGGAATATGAAATCTTTCTTCTTAGGGATATAGAATTCTTCCCTCTTGGAGGAGATGGAATCCTTCCGTAGGAAGAGGTGAAACCATTCCTTGTTGGAAAAGGTGAGATGATTCTCCCTTAGGGATATGGAATCTTTCCCCCTTGGAGAAGATGGAATCCTTCCGTAGGAAGAGGTGAAACCATTCCTTGTTGAAAGGGGTTAGATACTTCTCTCTTAGAGATATGGAACCCTTCCAACATCATTTTTTTTTTCTTTTTTTTTTTCGATTTTTTTTTTTTTTTTTTCGAATTTTTTCGAATTTTTTTTATTTTTTTTTCGAATTTTTTTTTTTTCGATTTGAAAGGGATTGAGGGCCTTCCTCTAGATTTGGAAGAAGCTGAAATCCTTTCCTCTTGGGTGAGATGTTATTGGTGAAACCCTTCCCCCTCTTAGGAGGGATGAGAGGTGATGAAACCGTTACCCCTTAGGAGTAGTGGAACCATCTCTCTCTTGGGAGGGATGGGAAGTGTGGAACCCTTTTCCTCTTGGGATGGATGAGAGGACTGAAACCCTTTCTTCTCTTGAGAGGGATGAGAGGTGATGAATCCCTTCTCCCTTGAGAGGGGTGGAACCCTTTCCCTCTTGGGAGAGATTGGAGGGTGAAATCCTTTGCCTCTCTTGGGAGGTAACATTGTGTTCCTCTTGGAGGTAAACCCTTTCCTCCTTGAGAGGTGATTTTTTACTTTTATTTATTTATTTATTTTTTTCTTTGTTGCCAAAACTGGTCGGCTGTCCAAAACCGAATATCATGGCCTGACAACGAATATCAAGTGTGTCGGCCGAAAATATCAAGTCCGAACGAAAAATATCAAGCCTGGACAAAAATATAAAGTTTTTGTAAAACTGGTCGGCTGTCCAATGCTGGCCGAATATCAAGGTCCAGAAATGAATATCAAGTGTGCCGGACGAAAATATCCAGTCCGGACGAAAAATATCAAGTCCAGACAAAAATATCAAGGTCTGTCGGGGATCACTTATCCAGTCGGCAACTGACCAGCCTCAGGAGGTAGGACCTCAGGTGATAGGGCCTCAGGTGGTAGGGCCTTAGGTGGTAGGACCTCAGGAGGTGGGGGTCAGATCCGGAAGCGGAAGCCGGGAGTCGGGGTCGGCTGACGCGGTCGGGGCCGACTATGCCTTGTGTCCGTGACACTTTTAGATTTGCTTTGGGTCTATGACACTTTTGGGTTTGTATCATGTCCATGACATTCTTAGATACGTATCATGACAATTTCTTTGCATTTTTTAGGTTTATGACATTTGTCCCTAGTTGTGGTTATGCCTACTGGGTAGGAAATTTTATGTGTCATGGATGGTATATATTTCTCTAGTCTGGCCAACATCAGTGGTTGCCTATGACAATTTTTAGACCAATTAGTATTTTGGATATGACATCTTGTCCCTAACTGTGGCTATTCCAACTAGGGTAGGGAATTTTATCATGCCATGAATGGTAGATGGAATTGCTCCAAAATTTTGTAATGTAGGCCTGCCCAGTAGGACATTGTAGGCCGATGGTGCATCAATGATTGCAAAATTAATCATTTCTAACCTATAGTGTGGATATTCTCCTAACATCATGTTTATTGCTACCTCTCCGACTGGCCAGTGCGTCTCACCTGAAAACCCCACTAGAGGGAATTGTGTTGGACGCTTTGAATGTTGTACTTTTTCAGGGAGCTTCCTAAAACAGTGGGCATAAATAATGTTCATTGAGCTCCCTGTATCAACATATGCCTTATTCACTTCATAGATGGCTAATCGAATTTGTATTACTACAAGGTTGATGGAAGGAGTTTCAATTGGTGGGAAGCAAATAGGCTCCATCACCCGATCCTGAAGGACTGATGCCTTCCTTTTGCGGGATGTAGTTTCTTCCTGCACCATGTATATGTAATTAGGTGGGGTGGTGGATGGGGTATTGGTGGTTGTCTTTGGCTTAAGTGAACCGATTTGTGATGAGGAATTGCCTTCCATGGAGAAGAAAAAATGGTGGTGAAACTAAGAAATGAAATGAAAAAAGATATAAATGAAATGAGACACCGTTGCTAAAACGTGTCCCACGGATGGCGCCAATGTTTGAGCAAATAGTAGCAGGCTCAGTAACTTGGGTGTTTGGTGTTCAACCTCTTGACCTCCTGCTAAGCAGTGCAAACCTATCAAGCTCTTGGCGAGCCTAAGGTGGTCAAGTGGTTGGTTGAAGAAGGTGATCGGAATGTGGTTACTGCGGTGAGTAAGTATTCCGGTAAGTATGTAAGTGGTGAAGGTATCTGTGTGAGAGATGTATGGAGTGTTGGCCTCTCCTTGAACTGTATAGGGTAGGGTATTTATACTCAACAATCCCAGACATGAGAAACGGTTGGCCATTAATGCCCATTACGATGGTTTAATGGTATTCATGAGGTTTCAACGTCTATGACATTATGGAGGTCATAATGAATAGATAAAGCGTAACGGTCTACCACAAAGGCCTGGAATCCAATGATGGTAGGAACCATGTGGTAAGACCTTAGGTGACAGGACCTCACGTGGCAAGACCTCAGGTGACAGGACCACAGGTGGTAGGATGTCACGAGGCACAAGTGCAGGATATCAGGATGACGAGGAACCAGTGCATGATGCCAGGACACAAATGGACACAAGTGCTGGATCAGTGCCGAGGGTCGGCCAACTGAGAGCCGGGAGCCGGCAGATGCTCGGGAGCCGGACGGCCAAGCGCCATGAGCTGGGAGCTGGCCATCCGAGAGCCGGGATCCGGCCAGTTAGGAGCTGGGAGCCGGTCAGCTGGGAGATGCTCGGGAGCCGGACGGCCAAGCGCCAGGAGCTGGGAGCTGGACATCCGAGAGCCGGGATCCGGCCAGTTAGGAGCTGGGAGCCGGTCAGCTGGGAGCCTGGAGCTGGGAGCCGGCCAGCCGAGATCCGGGAGCCTGCCAGCCGAGAGCCGGGAGCCGGCCAGTTGGATCCTGGAGCAGGGAGCCGGGGCACGAGTGCCGGGTACCAGGGCCTAAGTGCCGGACGTTGGGGCAAGGACTGAGAGCCTGCATAATGTGGAAGGGACTAAGAGCCTTTCCTTGATGTAGAAGGGACTTAGCCTTTATCCTGTGTTGTGTTAGCTTTTTAGGGCTTATAGGCTATATGTATCGAGCCTATTCCCTACTAACACTATCAAGTATCACCCACCTAAACCGTGAATCTAACTCGTACCAGATGAAATATAGGTTTTATAAGGAAAATAGGGTTTTAATGGGTATAACGTAGTTTGGATTGTTGATTTCGGTTATTACAAAGTTTATTAGGGTAGTGTGGGAGTTTGGACTAGAAATTGTAATGTATGGAAAGGTTTTTAGAAAATTAGGGTTTAAAAGTACCTATGGGTTTTTAGAATTAGGGTTTTGATTTTAAAAGGGTATTTTTTGTTTGATTGAGTTTTTTATGGATGAAATGGCTTCTAATATCCTTCTTCAGACATTCTTCACGTCATTTTGATCTACGGGATTATGAAACATGAGTATCACCCACCTAAACCGTGATTCTAACTCGTACCGGAAGAAATATAGGTTTTATAAGGAAAATAGGGTTTTAATGGGTATAACGTGGTTTGGATTGTTGATTTCGGTTATTACAAAGTTTATTAGGGTAGTGTGGGAGTTTGGACTAGAAATTGTAATGTATGGTAAGGTTTTTAGAAAATTAGGGTTTAAAAGTACCTATGGGTTTTTTAGAATTAGGGTTTTGATTTTAAAAGGGTATTTTTGTTTGATTGAGTTTTTTATGGATGAAATGGCTTCTAATATCCTTCTTCAGACATTCTTCACGTCATTTTGATCCTACGGGATTATGAAACATGAATATCACCCACCTAAACCGTGATTCTAACTCGTACCGGAAGAAATATAGGTTTTATAAGGAAAATAGGGTTTAATGGGTATAACGTGGTTTGGATTGTTGATTTCGGTTATTATAAAGTTTATTAGGGTAGTGTGGGAGTTTGGACTAGAAATTGTAATGTATGGAAAGGTTTTTAGAAAATTAGGGTTTAAAAGTACCTATGGGTTTTTAGAATTAGGGTTTTGATTTTAAAAGGGTATTTTTTGTTTGATTGAGTTTTTTATGGATGAAATGGCTTCTAATATCCTTCTTCAGACATTCTTCACGTCATTTTGATCTACGGGATTATGAAACATGAGTATCACCCACCTAAACCGTGATTCTAACTCGTACCGGAAGAAATATAGGTTTTATAAGGAAAATAGGGTTTTAATGGGTACAACGTGGTTTGGATTGTTGATTTCGGTTATTACAAAGTTTATTAGGGTAGTGTGGGAGTTTGGACTAGAAATTGTAATGTATGGTAAGGTTTTTAGAAAATTAGGGTTTAAAAGTACCTATGGGTTTTTAGAATTAGGGTTTTGATTTTAAAAGGGTATTTTTTGTTTGATTGAGTTTTTTATGGATGAAATGGCTTCTAATATCCTTCTTCAGACATTCTTCACGTCATTTTGATCTACGGGATTATGAAACATGAGTATCACCCACCTAAACAGTGATTCTAACTCGTACCGGAAGAAATATAGGTTTTATAAGGAAAATAGGGTTTTAATGGGTATAACCTTTCCATACATTACAATTTCTAGTCCAAACTCCCACACTACCCTAATAAACTTTATAATAACCGAAATCAACAATCCAAACCACGTTGTACCCATTAAAACCCCTAATTCTAAAAACCCATAGGTTCTTTTAAACCCTAATTTTCTAAAAACCTTTCCATACATTACAATTTCTAGTCCATACTCCCACACTACCCTAATAAACTTTATAATAACCGAAATTAACAATCCAAACTACGTTATACCCATTAAAACCCTATTTTCCTTATAAAACCTATATTCTTCCGGTACGAGTTAGAATCACGGTTTAGGTGGTTGATACTCATGTTTCATAATCCCGGTGATCAAATGACGTGAAGAATGTCTGAAGAAGGATATTAGAAGCCATTTCATCCATAAAAAACTCAATCAAACAAAAAATACCCTTTTAAAATCAAAACCCTAATTCTAAAAACCCATAGGTACTTTTAAACCCTAATTTTCTAAAAACCTTACCATACATTACAATTTCTAGTCCAAACTCCCACACTACCCTAATAAACTTTATAATAACCGAAATCAACAATCCAAACCACGTTATACCCATTAATACCCTAATTTCCTTATAAAACCTATATTTCTTCCGGTACGAGTTAGAATCACGGTTTAGGTGGGTGATATTCATGTTTCATAATCCCGTAGATCAAAATGACGTGAAGAATGTCTGAAGAAGGATATTAGAAGCCATTTCATCCATAAAAAACTCAATCAAACAAAAAATACCCTTTTAAAATCAAAACCCTAATTCTAAAAACCCATAGGTACTTTTAAACCCTAATTTTCTAAAAACCTTACCATACATTACAATTTCTAGTCCAAACTCCCACACTACCCTAATAAACTTTATAATAACCGAAATCAACAATCCAAACCACGTTATACCCATTAAAACCTTCATTTCCTTATAAAACCTATATTTCTTCCGGTACGAGTTAGAATCACGGTTTAGGTGGGTGATATTCATGTTTCATAATCCCGTAGGTCAAAATGACGTGAAGAATGTCTGAAGAAGGATATTAGAAGCCATTTCATCCATAAAAAACTCAATCAAACAAAAAATACCCTTTTAAAATCAAAACCCTAATTCTAAAAACCCATAGGTACTTTTAAACCCTAATTTTCTAAAAACCTTACCATACATTACAATTTCTAGTCCAAACTCCCACACTACCCTAATAAACTTTATAATAACCGAAATCAACAATCCAAACTACGTTATACCCATTAAAACCCTATTTTCCTTATAAAACCTATATTTCTTCCGGTACGAGTTAGAATCACGGTTTAGGTGGGTGATACTCATGTTTCATAATCCCGTAGATCAAAATGACGTGAAGAATGTCTGAAGAAGGATATTAGAAGCCATTTCATCCATAAAAAACTCAATCAAACAAAAAATACCCTTTTAAAATCAAAACCCTAATTCTAAAAACCCATAGGTACTTTTAAACCCTAATTTTCTAAAAACCTTACCATACATTACAATTTCTAGTCCATACTCCCACACTACCCTAATAAACTTTATAATAACCGAAATCAACAATCCAAACTACGTTATACCCATTAAAACCCTATTTCCTTATAAAACCTATATTTCTTCCGGTACGAGTTAGAATCACGGTTTAGGTGGGTGATATTCATGTTTCATAATCCCGTAGATCAAAATGACGTGAAGAATGTCTGAAGAAGGATATTAGAAGCCATTTCATCCATAAAAAACTCAATCAAACAAAAAATACCCTTTTAAAATCAAAACCCTAATTCTAAAAACCCATAGGTACTTTTAAACCCTAATTTTCTAAAAACCTTTCCATACATTACAATTTCTAGTCCAAACTCCCACACTACCCTAATAAACTTTATAATAACCGAAATCAACAATCCAAACCACGTTATACCCATTAAAACCCTATTTCCTTATAAAACCTATATTTCTTCCGGTACGAGTTAGAATCACGGTTTAGGTGGGTGATATTCATGTTTCATAATCCCGTAGGTCACAATAGCAGTAAGAATGTCTGAAGAAGGATATTAGAAGCCATTTCATCCATAAAAAACTCAATCAAACAAAAAATACCCTTTTAAAATCAAAACCCTAATTCTAAAAACCCATAGGTACTTTTAAACCCTAATTTTCTAAAAACCTTACCATACATTACAATTTCTAGTCCAAACTCCCACACTACCCTAATAAACTTTATAATAACCGAAATCAACAATCCAAACCACGTTTACCCATTAATACCCTAATTTCCTTATAAAACCTAGATTTCTTCCGGTACGAGTTAGAATCACGGTTTAGGTGGGTGATATTCATGTTTCATAATCCCGTAGGTCAAAATACGTGAAGAATGTCTGAAGAAGGATATTAGAAGCCATTTCATCCATAAAAAACTCAATCAAACAAAAATACCCTTTTAAAATCAAAACCCTAATTCTAAAAACCCATAGGTACTTTTAAACCCTAATTTTCTAAAAACCTTACCATACATTACAATTTCTAGTCCAAACTCCCACACTACCCTAATAAACTTTATAATAACCGAAATCAACAATCCAAACCACGTTGTACCCATTAATACCCTAATTTCCTTATAAAACCTATATTTCTTCCGGTACGAGTTAGAATCACGGTTTAGGTGGGTGATATTCATGTTTCATAATCCCGTAGATCAAAATGACGTGAAGAATGTCTGAAGAAGGATATTAGAAGCCATTTCATCCATAAAAAACTCAATCAAACAAAAAATACCCTTTTAAAATCAAAACCCTAATTCTAAAAACCCATAGGTACTTTTAAACCCTAATTTTCTAAAAACCTTACCATACATTACAATTTCTAGTCCAAACTCCCACACTACCCTAATAAACTTTGTAATAACCGAAATCAACAATCCAAACTACGTTATACCCATTAAAACCCTATTTTCCTTATAAAACCTATATTTCTTCCGGTACGAGTTAAAATCACGGTTTAGGTGGGTGATACTCATGTTTCATAATCCCGTAGATCAAAATGACGTGAAGAATGTCTGAAGAGGGATATTAGAAGCCATTTCATCCATAAAAAACTCAATCAAACAAAAAATACCCTTTTAAAATCAAAACCCTAATTCTAAAAACCCATAGGTACTTTTGGACTAGAAATTGTAATGTATGGAAAAGTTTTTAGAAAATTAGGGTTTAAAAGTACCTATGTAATATCCTTCTTCAGACATTCTTCACGTCATTTTGATCTACGGGATTATGAAACATGAGTATCACCCACCTAAACCGTGATTCTAACTCGTACCGGAAGAAATATAGGTTTTATAAGGAAAATAGGGTATTAATGGGTATAACGTGGTTTGGATTGTTGATTTCGGTTATTATAAAGTTTATTAGGGTAGTGTGGGAGTTTGGACTAGAAATTGTAATGTATGGTAAGGTTTTTAGAAAATTAGGGTTTAAAAGTACCTATGGGTTTTTAGAATTAGGGTTTTGATTTTAAAAGGGTATTTTTTGTTTGATTGAGTTTTTTATGGATGAAATGGCTTCTAATATCCTTCTTCAGACATTCTTCACGTCATTTTGATCTACGGGATTATGAAACATGAATATCACCCACCTAAACCGTGATTCTAACTCGTACCGGAAGAAATATAGGTTTTATAAGGAAATTAGGGTTTAATGGGTATAACGTGGTTTGGATTGTTGATTTCGGTTATTATAAAGTTTATTAGGGTAGTGTGGGAGTTTGGACTAGAAATTGTAATGTATGGTAAGGTTTTTAGAAAATTAGGGTTTAAAAGTACCTATGGGTTTTTAGAATTAGGGTTTTGATTTTAAAAGGGTATTTTTGTTTGATTGAGTTTTTTATGGATGAAATGGCTTCTAATATCCTTCTTCAGACATTCTTAATGCTATTTTGACCTACGGGATTATGAAACATGAATATCACCCACCTAAACCGTGATTCTAACTCGTACCGGAAGAAATCTAGGTTTTATAAGGAAATTAGGGTATTAATGGGTACAACGTGGTTTGGATTGTTGATTTCGGTTATTATAAAGTTTATTAGGGTAGTGTGGGAGTTTGGACTAGAAATTGTAATGTATGGTAAGGTTTTTAGAAAATTAGGGTTTAAAAGTACCTATGGGTTTTTAGAATTAGGGTTTTGATTTTAAAAGGGTATTTTTTGTTTGATTGAGTTTTTTATGGATGAAATGGCTTCTAATATCCTTCTTCAGACATTCTTCACGTCATTTTGATCTACGGGATTATGAAACATGAATATCACCCACCTAAACCGTGATTCTAACTCGTACCGGAAGAAATATAGGTTTTATAAGGAAATAGGGTTTTAATGGGTATAACGTGGTTTGGATTGTTGATTTCGGTTATTATAAAGTTTATTAGGGTAGTGTGGGAGTTTGGACTAGAAATTGTAATGTATGGTAAGGTTTTTAGAAAATTAGGGTTTAAAAGTACCTATGGGTTTTTAGAATTAGGGTTTTGATTTTAAAAGGGTATTTTTTGTTTGATTGAGTTTTTTATGGATGAAATGGCTTCTAATATCCTTCTTCAGACATTCTTCACGTCATTTTGACCTACGGGATTATGAAACATGAATATCACCCACCTAAACCGTGATTCTAACTCGTACCGGAAGAAATATAGGTTTTATAAGGAAATTAGGGTATTAATGGGTACAACGTGGTTTGGATTGTTGATTTCGGTTATTATAAAGTTTATTAGGGTAGTGTGGGAGTTTGGACTAGAAATTGTAATGTATGGAAAGGTTTTTAGAAAATTAGGGTTTAAAAGTACCTATGGGTTTTTAGAATTAGGGTTTTGATTTTAAAAGGGTATTTTTTGTTTGATTGAGTTTTTTATGGATGAAATGGCTTCTAATATCCTTCTTCAGACATTCTTCACGTCATTTTGATCTACGGGATTATGAAACATGAATATCACCCACCTAAACCGTGATTCTAACTCGTACCGGAAGAAATATAGGTTTTATAAGGAAATTAGGGTATTAATGGGTATAACGTGGTTTGGATTGTTGATTTCGGTTATTATAAAGTTTATTAGGGTAGTGTGGGAGTTTGGACTAGAAATTGTAATGTATGGTAAGGTTTTTAGAAAATTAGGGTTTAAAAGTACCTATGGGTTTTTAGAATTAGGGTTTTGATTTTAAAAGGGTATTTTTTGTTTGATTGAGTTTTTTATGGATGAAATGGCTTCTAATATCCTTCTTCAGACATTCTTCACGTCATTTTGACCTACGGGATTATGAAACATGAATATCACCCACCTAAACCGTGATTCTAACTCGTACCGGAAGAAATATAGGTTTTATAAGGAAATTAGGGTATTAATGGGTACAACGTGGTTTGGATTGTTGATTTCGGTTATTATAAAGTTTATTAGGGTAGTGTGGGAGTTTGGACTAGAAATTGTAATGTATGGTAAGCTTTTAGAAAATTAGGGTTTAAAAGTACCTATGGGTTTTTAGAATTAGGGTTTTGATTTTTGTTGGGTTATAACTTAGCTAAAATAGTTTAACCAAGAACAATTCACTTTACAAACAAGAATAGTAACTCAAGTGATTAATACGGAAGACATTGAGAGTTACTACGGAAGACAAGTTACTACGGAAGTTCAACATGTTACTACGGCAACTCAAGTTACTACGGTGACATTGAAGTTACTACGGGCAAAGCTGAAAGCAATGTTTTGAAAACCGGGTTTCCAATCGACCCGGTCGAGTCACCGGGTTACCGGTTCAACCGGTTCGACCGCCGGGTCAACCCAGTCTTCCACCACAACAAAATAAAACAATATTTTTGATGATACGAAAAAATTCCTATAAAGTCATGAATATTTAATATATTTAGTTTAAAAGTCATATACTAATAAATATAACATGTAAAAAGTAATATTATACCTTAATTATATGTAATTAGCTAGTTTATTTGCAAAAAATCCTGAAAAATCACAAAACCCGGACCGGTTTAATTTGACCCGGTTTTTGTCGAAAAAACGGTTCAACCGGTTCGACCGGCCGGGTCGAAACAGTTTTCAAAACACTGGCTGAAAGTCAAGATACGGAAGAAGTCAAGTCAAGACACGGAAGACAAACCTTATCTTGTACATATAATCTAAGAGTTATAATTAGATTATATTTCCTTTTGTTAATTAGATAGAGTTTCCTTAAACTAGATAATGTTTTATTTAGATAAGGATAGATGTAGATTTCTAGTTTATCTAGAACGAGCCTGAAGGTCTATAAATATAGATCCTTGCAAGATAGAAAGAACACGTTGTAATTAATTCTATTCGATTAATTCAATTGAGGCTTACCATTCGACAATAATATTGTTTATTCATTATTCCTTATTAGTTGTTCGATAACTCGTAATATTGAAGTGTTCATCCGCTGCTGAACTTCTTCAATAGATCTCGATCTTAAACGTTAGCAAACCTATTAGTTTATTCAGACTAATACGATCCTGACAAGTGGTATCAGAGCACAGGAGGTGCTTTAGATCCATTGATCAACGAGTTCATAATCCTCACAAGCAAGAATCATTACAACCATCATGACTGAAGTTGCAATTGGAAAAGTTCCCATTCTAAACAGCAACGAATTCGACTTATGGAAGCTACGAATCAAGCAACACATCCTACTGTCCGATTACACAGTATGGGATGTAATCATCAATGGTAACAAACGTCTTACCGCCAACGGAGCTGATGGAGAACCAGGAATGGCTGCTCGAGCACTGGTGACTGATCTTGAACGAAGGGAAAAACAAACTGAGATCAAGGCCCTCAGTATTCTTTTAATTGCAATCCCCAACGAATATCAATCGCAATTCGAAGAATATGAAGATGCCAAATCGCTATGGGAAGCTTTGGAGAAGAGATTCAGCGGAACAAAGAATACCAAAAAGAACAAGAAAGCTCTTCTCAAACAGGAGTATGAAAACTTCAACTCACTGCCCGGCGAACGAATGACTCAGACTTTTGATCGTTACAAAAAGCTCACTGGAGAGATGATAAGCGCAGGAATCAAGTATGACAAAGATGATCTAAACAGAAAGTTCATCCGAGCTCTAGGGAAGGAATGGATTATATACACAGTTTCCTATAGACAAGGAGACACCCTAGAAGCCCTTGAACTAGATGATCTTTACAACGATCTGAGAGTATTCGAAGCAGAGGTCGAAGCAGAAAAGGTTGTCAATAACAATCCTAGTATTACCAATGGTAATACTGCACTTGCCACAACATCTGGAGGACCAAAACATGAAATCAGCGAAGAGATTTCATTCGAAGCCTTTATTTGTAAGTGTTCAAATCTCACAGGTGAAGAGGTCAAACAGATGCATCAGGATGATTGTGATGAAATCGATCTCAAGTGGCAATCTGCTATGCTGGCACTACGAGCAAGAAGATTCTTGAATAGGACAGGAAGGCGATTCAATCCCCGAAACAACGAACGAATTACCTTCGACAAAAGCAAAGTGAAGTGCTATGAATGCAGTGAACTAGGTCACTTCGCTAGAGACTGTCCAAACAAGTCAAGAACCAACAATCCTCGAACCACTCAAGAGACAAATCAAAGTGCACTCATGTCACAGGACATCTTTGGATTTGACTGGAGTGACTTGGCTGAAGAAACAAGTCAAAATAGAGCACTAATCTCTGAGGAACAAAATCACGTAGAAACTACTGCGGCTACTGTTCACCATGCATGCATAGCCGTAGTAACAGATGATACGGACATTCTAGGAGAATTAGTTGCTACGGATGACTTATTTTCTACTGAGCTGGCTTATACTGACATTGGAATTCCTGAACTCAGCAACAACATACTGGGATATGACTGGAATGATGATGATCAAGGAGCACCACACGAGGATGCTCTCATGGCTATTGACTCACCAACTCCAGATTCCTCATCTCTTATGGCCGAGGTAAATTCCAAACTTTGTACTCCTGAATGTAAAGATATAATCATTAAGTACAAAGATCATAATCAATTAATGAGTGACTCCATTAAAAACTTAGAAGAACAAAGAAGGTCAGCTCATAGAGTAATTGATAATTTAGAAAACCAGATTAAGTCCCACAAAGTAAATGAACAAAGCTATCAAGAAAAGATCAACCTACTTGAATGGCAAAAAGAGGACTTACTTCTTAAACTCAAGGTGGCTAGGGATAAGGTTAAACTATTAGAACAAGAACACAATAAAATTGAGTTAGATGTAGGGAAGTTAGAATTTGCTTCTAAATCTGTAAACGACCTTTGTCAAAAACAAATTCATGGTAAAGTTAAAGCTGGCTTAGGATACAAAGAAGTTGCCCCTCCATTTAACCAAAACTACATCCCACCATCTTTAGATGAGCCTAGAATCCCCATCTCTCAGACACCTCCAAAGGAATCATTCAATGTTGATCCAATCAACTATGATGAAGTTCTAATAGAGGACTTAGTTGAAGAAAGTAAAGTCCATATTGTGAAGAACAAGGATATTCCATTGGAAAATCATCTACTCACAATAGAAGGAATAACTCTACCTTCTTCACAAAGTCTAGTGTCTCTGCCATCCACTAACCCCATTAAGACTGCAAAAACACCCCCAGAAAGCAAAAACAAGCAAGCTCCTAAGGAAAACAACAAGACTTGGAAACACATAGGCAAACGAGGAAATCAAAGAAACATGAACCAAGTCAAAACCCAAAAGGGCCAAGTTGTTAATAACACTAGGAAGGGATGTTTTATCTGTGGTAAAATAAATCACTATGCAAAAATCTGTTATCATAATCCACAAAATCAAGTGCAAGTGACTCAAAAACCACATCATGGGGTGGGATACAAGGGAAGGGCTGTCTTTAAAAACAACCTTGTCAAACAAGTCTCCTCAGAAAATCAAGGTGTTACCAAAAGAAACATAATTTCCAACAAGAAGAATAGAGTTAGTACTGCTAGACAAAACTTTGTTTCTACGGCTAGAGTTAATACGGCCAAAAGTAAGAATGTTAATACTGCCCGTATTAATACTGTGAAAACTAACCGTATGAACCCTGCTCGTGTTAATACTGCCAAAAGTAACTTTGTCACTAAGGCTCCTATTAACAACAAGAAACAACGACTTGTCAAACCAGTACCTATTCCAATTGTTAAATCAAAAGTGGTCAACACCAAAATTGTTCAAAAAGATAAATCTTTCAAGAAAGTGTGGCAACCAAAAGTCCAAGTAACTCAACCACCTATTCCCACTGATTTTTCAAAACTTGTACAAAGGAAGGTGAGTTACTTCGATGATATGGGCAAACCCAAGTCAACTTTGGCTTGGGTTCCCACCAGAAACTAATCCCTATCGTTTATGTGCAGGTTCAGCCAACAAAAGAGAGTGAGGACAGTTGGCATGTAGATAGTGGCTGCTCCAGGCACATGACGGGCAACATGTCATGCCTTCAGGACTTTGAAAAGTTCAACGGAGGATATGTTGCTTTTGGAGGCAATCCAAAGGGAGGAAAGATTACTGGAAAGGGAACAATCAGCAATGGTACACTACACTTCAAGGACGTGTACTATGTGCAACAGCTTCAATATAACTTGTTGAGTGTTTCTCAAGT
This sequence comes from Senecio squalidus, assembly GCA_910822075.1. Lineage (NCBI taxonomy): Eukaryota > Viridiplantae > Streptophyta > Magnoliopsida > Asterales > Asteraceae > Senecio > Senecio squalidus. The sequence continues at coordinate 23,032 of CAJVGC010000110.1, forward strand.
CTGTGATGAGAAACACACACCGATCTTCACTGCTACAGAATGCATTATAATGAAGCCTGGGTATGTAATCGATGAAAGCATGATACTACTCAGAACACCAAGGAGGGACAATGTCTATTGTCTAGACATGTCCAAGGTTCAAGTCAATTCACCTGAAGCCTGCTTTCTCTCAAAAGCAACTTTAGATGAATCAACTCTATGGCATAGGAGGATGTGCCACATGAACCTGAAAAACATCAATAAACTAGTTAAATCTAGTTTGGTTAGAGGTCTCCCAAACAAGCAATTCAACCTTGAAGACAATTGCTTAGCTTGCTTGAAGGGGAAGCAACACAAGTCTTCCCACAAGACAAAGGAAGTCAACTCTAACACCACTCCTTTACATTTATTACACATGGATCTCTTTGGTCCTACTAATGTAAAGAGTATTGCAAAGAAGTCATACTGCTTGGTCATCACCGATGATTACTCAAGATATACATGGGTATACTTTCTTGGTACCAAAGATGAAACAAGCCAGCTCCTCATCTCATTTATCACTAAGATTGAACTTCAACTCAACCAGAAGATCAAGAAAATTCGTTGTGATAATGGTACGGAATTCAAGAATAGTGTGATGAATGACTTCTGTGAGAAGAAGGGAATAGAACGCCAATTCAGTGCTGCCAGGACTCCTCAACAAAACGGAGTTGCTGAAAGACGTAATAGGACACTGATTGAGGCAGCCAGAAGCATGTTGGCTGACTCCAACCTTCCTATCTTCTTCTGGGCAGAAGCAGTTAACACTGCCTGCTATGTCCAGAATAGGGTTTTGCTAGTTAAGGCACACAACAAGACACCATATGAGCTACTACACAAGAAACAACCCTTGATCAGCTTTCTTCGTGCTTTTGGATGCCCATGCACAGTTCTAAACTCCAAAGACTATCTTGGAAAATTTGAAAGCAAAGCTGATGAAGGAACATTTGTTGGTTACTCCTCTCAAAGCAAAGCATATCGGGTCTACAATCACAAATCAAAGATCATTGAAGAAAGCTCAAATGTCACCTTCAATGAATACACACCCAACAAAAAGGGACATGGACCAGATTGGGTATTTGACTTGGATGCCTTGACAAGATCGTTAAACTCTAACTTTGAGTTTAATCCCAAACAAGTTGATACGGACCAGGTTACTACGGCAAGCTCTACTCCTACTGCTTCATCAACTACGGCGCCTGTTGCTACGGCTCCTATTACAGGTACTGCCCGCTTGGATGTGATGGAATACATCAATCTTCCAGTCACTTTGGAAGATCCAGGTCTTGAATCAAGAGCCTCAGAGGACGAATCTACCAAGGAAGATGAAGTTGTACCTCCTCCATCACCAACTGCTACGGACAATGCAACACGTCCAAATGGCGTTCCACAACTAATTGAAGAGGATGAGAATGGAGTTGAACATATTGTAACTGAAGGATTTGAGCCTTACTCTACTGATATTCCTAAATCAGTCACCTCTCCTTCATTTACTACTCCTCCAACCACTCCTTCTCCATTCACTACCAATTATCCCAGCAATGCCATGCCAGATTTGAATGATACAAACTTGGGTGTTGAACTACGTCTTGAGAAGATCCCATCTTCTCGTGTTACTAAGAATCATCCTCCTGATCAAATAATTGGCTCACTTGACTTCTCCATGGAAACTAGAAGTCAAACCAAATCCAAAAAGGATTCTCAGAGTGCTCTCATAAACACATGTCTCTTTGCATGCTTCCTCTCTCAAATGGAGCCTAAGAAAATTCAAGAGGCCCTACTAGATCCACACTGGATAGAAGCATGTCAGGCAGAGCTACTCCAATTCAAGATTCAAGGGGTATGGGTACTAGTTGAGGTCCCATATGGCAAGAAGGTGATTGGTACACGCTGGATATTCAGAAACAAGAAAGATGAACGTGGAATTGTGGTCAAAAATAAGGCAAGACTGGTTGCCCAAGGCTACACTCAAGAAGAAGGCATCGACTATGAAGAGGTATTTGCTCCCGTAGCTAGGATTGAAGCCATACGCTTATTCCTAGCCTTTGCTTCATTCATGGGATTCAAGGTATATCAAATGGACGTCAAGAGTGCGTTTCTATACGGAGTCATTGAAGAAGAGGTGTATGTCAAACAACCTCCTGGATTTGAAGACCCTCAACATCCACACAAGGTGTACAAACTGATCAAGGCTCTCTATGGGCTTCATCAAGCACCACGTGCATGGTATGACACACTATCAGATTATCTTCTTCAAAACAACTTTCAACGCGGCACAATTGACAAGACCTTGTTCTACAAGAAATCCCAGTCCGACATTCTTCTTGTACAAATCTACGTGGATGATATCATCTTTGGATCCACCAAGGACTCATTGTGCAAAGAATTTGAGGATCTCATGCACACTAAGTTTCAGATGAGTTCAATGGGAGAACTCACTTTCTTCTTGGGCCTCCAAGTCAAGCAAAAGCCAGATGGACTCCTCCTAAGCCAAACCAAGTATGTCAAGGACATTCTCACAAAATTTGGACTTATGGATGCAAAGGTGGCGAGCACTCCGATGGAAACACACAAACAATTGACGCCTGATCTTGAGGGGGAGGATGTGGATATACACAACTATAGATCAATGATTGGATCTCTCATGTATCTCACAGCTTCAAGACCAGACATCATGTTTGGAGTATGTGTGTGTGCAAGATACCAAACAAGGCCCAAGATGTCACACCTCATAGCTGTCAAGAGAATCTTTCGTTACCTTAAGGGCAAGCCTAACTTAGGCTTATGGTATCCTAAAGACTCTCCTTTTGACTTAATTGCTTATACTGACAGTGACTATGGTGGTGAAAATTTAGACAGGAAATCAACGACTGGAGGTTGCCAATTCATTGGCTCAAGACTGGTGTCATGGCAGTGCAAGAAACAAACAACGGTTTCAACATCTTCCACAGAAGCTGAGTACATTGCCGCTGCTAGTTGTTGTGCTCAAGTACTTTGGATTCAAAATCAGATGATGGACTATGGATATTCCTTCATGAACACACCAATCTTCATTGACAACCAAAGCACAATAAGCATCATCAACAATCCAGTCAAACACTCCAAAACAAAACATATAGAGATACGCTACCACTTCATAAGAGATTGCAACGAAAAGAAACTCATCCATGTTGAGAAGATACACACTGACAATCAACTCGCTGACCTCCTCACAAAGGCGTTTGACGTTGGAAGATTCACATTCTTAATCACAAGCATTGGAATGATCAATACGGATACATAACTCATATACTTTTCTCTTAGCACATCTATATGTTTAAATAAGTCCCTTCGAGAAAGGCAGTAGTAACCTTATGATGAAAATCAAGTACCTTACTCTCTAGTATTGTACTATGTTACTACTGCAACATTAATAGTAAAGACAAAGTGTGTCCAAAGTATGATTAGTACGATCAAATTATCAAGGCTAAGGGAAGGTTTAACTACTACTGCCCTACGCCAATGAGTTTGGACGGAATGGTTAATACGGATCAAGTAATGGTTACTACGGACCTCTGGATTAATACTGCCAGTTACTACGGACAGTCCAGTTAAAACGGCCCATGAACCATTACTACGGCCCATTTAACCAACTTACTACGGCCCCTTTGTTAATACTGCAGATTATCTTATTAATAAAAGGTTTCTTAAGAGATAAGAATACCCTAATTAATGATGATTTGACAAGTCAAAACACAACTTGTAATCCCACTTTACACGTGTCGAGCACAGAAGGATTAATAATAACACGTGGCATAACCTGATTGGACCTAATTTTTAAAATTCAGGCGCGAGGCACAGCTACTCGCGACACGTGGCAATTTATAATTGGACCGTCACTTTTAAATCATTACCCGCGTCTACTCAGGGGTGTCAAGTTGTTACAGTTTTTCGGTATAAAAGGGGGTTAATTTAACCGTTTAAATCTTACCGTTTGTAAAAAACCCTAAATCTTTCAAGAAAAAGTTACCGTTACAACTAAATTCAATCGATTCTCTTTATCGCTTTGACTAACCATCTACATTCTTGTTTATCACTGCAATAATCAATCACAGAATCAACGATGGCGGAACGATTGCAACTATTCAAGACTCACAACATGGTGGCCTGCTTGGAAAAGACTGCCGACAACGCCGATTTTCATCAAATAATCGATTTCTTTGATCAATCCAAGATCAAGACGGCGTTAACCATCAATCCGGATATTGATGAATCCCACATTAGGGATTTTTGGGCATCTGCCACTATGGATGAAGCAGACAACGCCATCTATGCTACGGTGAAGGGAAAAGCAATCACGGTGACAGAGTCCTCTCTCAGAGTCCACCTGAACCTTCAAGATGACGAAGGTATAGTGCAGGTTCCTTATGACACCCTGGTCAATACTTTTACCAACATGGGATATGAGGGGGACCTAAACGTTTCAACATTTTTAAAAGCAAAATTTTCCCCCCAATGGAAATACATGTTGCATACTTTGCAACAATGTATGTCCCCCAAAAGAACAGGGTGGCATGAAGGCAGTTCCACATTAGCCACCGCTATGGTGTGTTTGGCTACAGGAGAAGTTTACAATTTCTCCTACATGATTTTTGACTCTATGAGAAAGAATATCGAGAACCCTCAAAACAAATTTTTAATGTATCCTCGATTTCTTCAACATTTTATTAATTGTGTTCATACTGATCTTCCAAGATCAGAAAATCTTTTGAAATCTCACGCTCATACAAAGAAGGTTTTTACTAATATGAGACAACTTAATAAGGGTGGACCAACTACTGTGACACCATTATTCTCTAAAATGATGGTGATCACTATTCCCACAGCTGCAGGACAAGTAACTCTACCTCTGTCCCAACCCACAACTGCCACCGTCACTACCACTGCACTTAATCAGGGCACTAGTGCCATATCTGAAGCAGGTACTGCAGGTGGAAACCCAGAGGTTACTACGGTAGTTGCTACTGCCCCTGTACCTCCAGTTGCTACTGTGAGTTCTACTCCAGTTGCTACTGCTAAAGTGACTAAACCTGCTGCTTCATCACCTCACAAACCCCCCAAAGCTGCTTCTAAGAGACTCAAGAGGGTTACTCAGCCTCTTGTGTCTAAAACCATCCCCCTTACTACTACTACAAAAGCAATCCCTGAAACATCTTCAGGATTGCCACATACATTAGGGGAAAACCTTGAACACACCCCCTTGTTCACTGAGTTGGTCACTAAGGAGGGGGAAGACCATGTAGGGAGGGCTGATACTACTGCAGCCTCTACTTCTCATAGTAGAGCTCAGGACAGTATCAACATATCTAAGACCCAAACTACGGCAACACCATCCCTTGCTGAGAACTTGTTCTCAGATTAGGAAGGTGGTCCCTGGCGCCAAGAGACCATGGGGGAGATACCTGCTTCTGCTAGGCAAGAGGGTTTCTCTTTTTCCTATGATCTTCCACCTGTTGGTACCCAACAGGAAAGGGGTGAGGATAGTAGTGGTCATTTCAAGGAATTGATTGTTATGTACCAAACTCTAATGGTGAGGGTGGACAAACAAGAAGAGATGCTGTCTTCTTTAACTTCTTTGGTGCAACAGGTACTGGCACAACAAGCTCTGCTATCAGCCCAGTTACTGCCCAAAAGAACCACCACACTAGATGCTGGAACCTCACCAAAACCATCTAGCTCATCATCTTCAGATGACTCCCCAGCAGATGAAAACAAGGGGGAGAAAGAAATAAATAAGAATGTGTTATCATCATCACTGCCACCTCCAATCAAGATGAACAAATGGAGACAGGGAGTGCATTTGAGGGGGAGACAGATTTTGATGCTAACATGATAATAGATGAGGCAGAAGGTGAAGAAATGGAAGTTGATACTCCACTAAAGGGGGAGCAGCAGCAGCAAGAAGTGAAGCAAATGGTTGAAGAAACCATAGACGAGATGGAAGATGAAACTTCACCAAATGCGGATCAAGATACTGAAATGGTTACTGCGGACCCAGTTACTACGGATCAACTTACTACGGATCCTATGGTGACTAGCCCAGTTAGTACTGACCCAGTTGCTGCGGACCCAATGATAACTAGTCCAGTTGATACGGACTTAGTTACTACGGTTGATATGGAGCAAGTTGCTACGGACCCAATGCTTATCAGTCCAGCTCCAGAAACAGAGGAAGAAGATCATTCCTTCATTTTCACAACCGTTCCTCCCTCTTTCCATGAAGCTTCTACAACTTTTCAAGCAATCCAAACTGAAGCTACAACTCCTTCCACCACTGTAACAGAAGCTCCTTATACCTTTGATCAACAAGAAGCTGCAAATGTTCTTATAAGAACAGAAATGTCAAGAACAAATGTGATGGCTGATGAAGACACCATAGCATCACAGTTGCTGAAGATCAAAGAGGTAAAAGCAGAAGAAGAGAGAAAGAAGATACTAGCTGAAGCAGTTGCAAAACAGAGAGCATCTGCTGCTTTAGGTGAAAAACCCAAACAAACCTCTCTAAAGTTACCAGAACAATCTGCAGGTATGTCTGTTCCTACAGGTAGAGCTGGCTATGTCACAGTGGATAAGCAAAAGAATAAATTTCAAAGAGTTGACCTTGATGCTGAAAAAGGAAAAGGAAAATCCATTGCTGTGGTGAAATCAAAGACTGAAGAAGAAAAGAGCAAGGAGGAAGCTTTTAACTTTCAAGGTATGACAGCTGAAGAGGTTGAAATGCTTAGAAAAGAACATGAACAAGCAGAGCTATTGCATAAAATGGCTGCTGAGAAGAAAGAAGAGGAGGAAAGAGAAAGGAAGAGGAAGATTGTTGAAGCAGATGAACTTCATGCTAGATTGAATACAGCTCCAACTCCAGAAGAAAGAGAAAGAATGGAGAAGATTGCTGCTGAGGATGCAATCAAGGCTCAGGAGATGGCAAATGATCAAATTTTGAACAAATTGGTCAAAAAGGGCTTAGTAAAGTCAGATGAGCGTCTAGCACAAAAGATGCATGAAGAGGAACTGACACAAGCCAAAGCCAAAGCCAAGCCTGAGAAGAAGAAAGTGTCCAAACCAACTCCTACACAAATCAAGTTAGCTCAAGATAGGGATAAATACACCATGTACCTTAAAAGCAAAGGTTACAGTGGCAGATCATTAGGCCCTATGAAGTTATCTAACATTTTAGATCTTGTGAAGGATGAAAGACAAAAGGAAGCAAAAAGGGAAGCTGCTCTTGCCAAAATCCAAGAGAAGAAGAAGAAGGATGATGACAAAGCTCTTGAAGCTGCCCTTAAAATTGGAAGAAAAGTGTTTCTCCAATCAGATCCTGCACATGTCAAAGAGAAACCTCAAGAGAAGCCTAAAAGAAGGAAGCTATCACCAAAAAGGATTCCAGTTCCTCCATCTAAAAGACAAAGGATGAATGTTGATGCTACTGTTTCTCAATCAGAAGATCCTCATGTTCCATTCATGGATGTCAAACCAGAACCTGAAGACATGGAACAAGATCCTCCAGTGACTACTCAAGGGGGAGATGAAGAAAGACTCAAATTCAATCCAATGGGATATTCTGAGTACATTCATCATGAAGAAGGATTGAGGTTCACTCCATTGGCTACTAGACTTCCAATGATTGTTGACTGGAAGTATGTTGGTGGGACTGAATATGAAGTCAAAAGACAAGATGGTTCAAAGAAAAAGCTCCCTACCTTCTATGAAACCATAAGACTGTTTGACAGAGATGATTTGGAGAGAATGCATCACATAGGCAAGACAAAGTATGCTAATCAAAAGAAATCTTTGTCAGGAACTGAACTTGCTATGGACGTTCTTTGTGGACTCTTTCAACCAGGATATGGGGAGAATAGCTCGGTGTTCAAGAAAGGAGGTCCAAATAATCCAGTCATCATATGGTTCATCTATGATCGTAGTGGTGTCTACTCAATCAGAAGAAAGGAGGGAACCATGGAATTCTTCCTAGTTGATGTGCAATATCCTCACGGGCTGAAGACTTTGGAAGAGATGATAGAGGTAAAGCTCAATGGTCTTCATGACTCAGACCTGGCACATGAACTTGTTTGGAGAATTTTGATGCAAATTGTAGAGGAGAAGCATAAAGGCAAAGAGAGTGACCGGCCTACGCAAAGATGATCAAACTATTTGTAAAACCATTAATCATCGTTTGTAAAGAGTTAGTATTGTTGAAATATGAAACTTGTACTTTTGATATGCTATAAAAGTTCAAGGTTAGGGGGAGATTGTTGGGTTATAACTTAGCTAAAATAGTTTAACCAAGAACAATTCACTTAACAAACAAGAATAGTAACTCAAGTGATTAATACGGAAGACATTGAGAGTTACTACGGAAGACAAGTTCCTACGGAAGTTCAACATGTTACTACGGCAACTCAAGTTACTACGGTGACATTGAAGATACTACGGGCAAAGCTGAAAGTCAAGATACGGAAGAAGTCAAGTCAAGACACGGAAGACAAACCTTATCTTGTACATATAATCTAAGAGTTATAATTAGATTATATTTCCTTTTGTTAATTAGATAGAGTTTCCTTAAACTAGATAATGTTTTATTTAGATAAGGATAGATGTAGATTTCTAGTTTATCTAGAACGAGCCTCAAGGTCTATAAATATAGATCCTTGCAAGATAGAAAGAACACGTTGTAATTAATTCTATTCGATTAATTCAATTGAGGCTTACCATTCGACAATAATATTGTTTATTCATTATTCCTTATTAGTTGTTCGATAACTCGTAATATTGAATTGTTCATCCGCTGCCGAACTTCTTCAATAGATCTCGATCTTAATCATTAGCAAACCTATTAGTTTATTCAGACTAATACGATCCTGACAATTTTAAAAGGGTATTTTTTGTTTGATTGAGTTTTTTATGGATGAAATGGCTTCTAATATCCTTCTTCAGACATTCTTCACGCGATTTTGACCTACGGGATTATGAAACATGAATATCACACACCTAAACCGTGATTCTAACTCGTACCGGAAGAAATTTAGGTTTTATATGGAAATTAGGGTATTAATGGGTATAACGTAGTTTGGATTGTTGATTTCGGTTATTACAAATTTTATTAGGGTAGTGTGGGAGTTTGGACTAGAAATTGTAATGTATGGTAAGGTTTTTAGAGAATTAGGATGGGTTTAAAAGTACCTATGGGTTTTTAGAATTAGGGTTTTGATTTTAAAAGGGTATTTTTTGTTTGATTGAGTTTTTTATGGATGAAATGGCTTCTAATATCCTTCTTCAGACATTCTTAATGCTATTGTGACCTACGGGATTATGAAACATGAATATCACCCACCTAAACCGTGATTCTAACTCGTACCAGATGAAATATAGGTTTTATAAGGAAATGAGGGTTTGAATGGGTATAACGAGGTTTGGATTGTGTATTACGGTTATTATAAAGTTTATTAGGGTAGTGTGGGAGTATGGACTAGAAATTGTAATGTATGGAAAGGTTTTTAGAAAATTTGGGTTTAAAAGTACCTATGGTTTTTTAGAATTAGGGTTTTGATTATAAAAGGGTATTTTTTGTTTGATTTAGTTTTTTATGGATGAAATGGCTTCTAATATCCTTCTTCAGACATTCTTCACGTCATTTTGAACTACGGGATTATGAAACATGACTATCACCCACCTAAACCGTGATTCTAACTCGTACCGAAAGAAATATAGGTTTTATAAGGAATATAGGGTTTTAATGGGTATAACGTAGTTTGGATTGTTGATTTCGGTTATTACAAAGTTTATTAGGGTAGTGTGGGAGTTTGGACTAGAAATTGTAATGTATGGTAAGGTTTTTAGAAAATTAGGGTTTAAAAGTACCTATGGGTTTTTAGAATTAGGGTTTTGATTTTAAAAGGGTACTTTTTGTTTGATTGAGTTTTTTATGGATGAAATGGCTTCTAATATCCTTCTTCAGACATTCTTCACGTCATTTTGATCTACGGGATTATGAAACATGAATATCACCCACCTAAACCGTGATTCTAACTCGTACCGGAAGAAATCTAGGTTTTATAAGGAAATTAGGGTATTAATGGGTACAACGTGGTTTGGATTGTTGATTTCGGTTATTATAAAGTTTATTAGGGTAGTGTGGGAGTTTGGACTAGAAATTGTAATGTATGGTAAGGTTTTTAGAAAATTAGGGTTTAAAAGTACCTATGGGTTTTTAGAATTAGGGTTTTGATTTTAAAAGGGTACTTTTTGTTTGATTGAGTTTTTTATGGATGAAATGGCTTCTAATATCCTTCTTCAGACATTCTTCACGTCATTTTGATCTACGGGATTATGAAACATGAATATCACCCACCTAAACCGTGATTCTAACTCGTACCGGAAGAAATCTAGGTTTTATAAGGAAATTAGGGTTTTAATGGGTATAACGTGGTTTGGATTGTTGATTTCGGTTATTATAAAGTTTATTAGGGTAGTGTGGGAGTTTGGACTAGAAATTGTAATGTATGGTAAGGTTTTTAGAAAATTAGGGTTTAAAAGTACCTATGGGTTTTTAGAATTAGGGTTTTGATTTTAAAAGGGTATTTTTTGTTTGATTGAGTTTTTTATGGATGAAATGGCTTCTAATATCCTTCTTCAGACATTCTTCACGTCATTTTGAACTACGGGATTATGAAACATGAGTATCACCCACCTAAACCGTGATTCTAACTCGTACCGGAAGAAATCTAGGTTTTATAAGGAAATTAGGGTATTAATGGGTATAACGTGGTTTGGATTGTTGATTTCGGTTATTATAAAGTTTATTAGGGTAGTGTGGGAGTTTGGACTAGAAATTGTAATGTATGGTAAGGTTTTTAGAAAATTAGGGTTTAAAAGTACCTATGGGTTTTTAGAATTAGGGTTTTGATTTTAAAAGGGTATTTTTTGTTTGATTGAGTTTTTTATGGATGAAATGGCTTCTAATATCCTTCTTCAGACATTCTTCACGTCATTTTGATCTACGGGATTATGAAACATGAATATCACACACCTAAACCGTGATTCTAACTCGTACCGGAAGAAATTTAGGTTTTATAAGGAAATTAGGGTATTAATGGGTACAACGTGGTTTGGATTGTTGATTTCGGTTATTATAAAGTTTATTAGGGTAGTGTGGGAGTTTGGACTAGAAATTGTAATGTATGGTAAGGTTTTTAGAAAATTAGGGTTTAAAAGTACCTATGGGTTTTTAGAATTAGGGTTTTGATTTTAAAAGGGTATTTTTTGTTTGATTGAGTTTTTTATGGATGAAATGGCTTCTAATATCCTTCTTCAGACATTCTTCACGTCATTTTGATCTACGGGATTATGAAACATGAATATCACCCACCTAAACCGTGATTCTAACTCGTACCGGAAGAAATATAGGTTTTATAAGGAAATAGGGTTTTAATGGGTATAACGTGGTTTGGATTGTTGATTTCGGTTATTACAAAGTTTATTAGGGTAGTGTGGGAGTTTGGACTAGAAATTGTAATGTATGGTAAGGTTTTTAGAAAATTAGGGTTTAAAAGTACCTATGGGTTTTTAGAATTAGGGTTTTGATTTTAAAAGGGTATTTTTTGTTTGATTGAGTTTTTTATGGATGAAATGGCTTCTAATATCCTTCTTCAGACATTCTTCACGTCATTTTGACCTACGGGATTATGAAACATGAATATCACCCACCTAAACCGTGATTCTAACTCGTACCGGAAGAAATATAGGTTTTATAAGGAAATAGGGTTTTAATGGGTATAACGTAGTTTGGATTGTTGATTTCGGTTATTATAAAGTTTATTAGGGTAGTGTGGGAGTTTGGACTAGAAATTGTAATGTATGGTAAGGTTTTTAGAAAATTAGGGTTTAAAAGTACCTATGGGTTTTTAGAATTAGGGTTTTGATTTTAAAAGGGTATTTTTTGTTTGATTGAGTTTTTTATGGATGAAATGGCTTCTAATATCCTTCTTCAGACATTCTTCACGTCATTTTGATCTACGGGATTATGAAACATGAGTATCACCCACCTAAACCGTGATTCTAACTCGTACCGGAAGAAATATAGGTTTTATAAGGAAAATAGGGTTTTAATGGGTATAACGTAGTTTGGATTGTTGATTTCGGTTATTACAAAGTTTATTAGGGTAGTGTGGGAGTTTGGACTAGAAATTGTAATGTATGGTAAGGTTTTTAGAAAATTAGGGTTTAAAAGTACCTATGGGTTTTTAGAATTAGGGTTTTGATTTTAAAAGGGTATTTTTTGTTTGATTGAGTTTTTTATGGATGAAATGGCTTCTAATATCCTTCTTCAGACATTCTTCACGTCATTTTGATCTACGGGATTATGAAACATGAATATCACCCACCTAAACCGTGATTCTAACTCGTACCGGAAGAAATATAGGTTTTATAAGGAAAATAGGGTTTTAATGGGTATAACGTGGTTTGGATTGTTGATTTCGGTTATTACAAAGTTTATTAGGGTAGTGTGGGAGTTTGGACTAGAAATTGTAATGTATGGTAAGGTTTTTAGAAAATTAGGGTTTAAAAGTACCTATGGGTTTTTAGAATTAGGGTTTTGATTTTAAAAGGGTATTTTTTGTTTGATTGAGTTTTTTATGGATGAAATGGCTTCTAATATCCTTCTTCAGACATTCTTCACGTCATTTTGATCTACGGGATTATGAAACATGAGTATCACCCACCTAAACCGTGATTCTAACTCGTACCGGAAGAAATATAGGTTTTATAAGGAAAATAGGGTTTTAATGGGTATAACGTAGGTTTGGATTGTTGATTTCGGTTATTACAAAGTTTATTAGGGTAGTGTGGGAGTTTGGACTAGAAATTGTAATGTATGGTAAGGTTTTTAGAAAATTAGGGTTTAAAAGTACCTATGGGTTTTTAGAATTAGGGTTTTGATTTTAAAAGGGTATTTTTTGTTTGATTGAGTTTTTTATGGATGAAATGGCTTCTAATATCCTTCTTCAGACATTCTTCACGTCATTTTGATCTACGGGATTATGAAACATGAATATCACCCACCTAAACCGTGATTCTAACTCGTACCGGAAGAAATATAGGTTTTATAAGGAAAATAGGGTTTTAATGGGTATAACGTGGTTTGGATTGTTGATTTCGGTTATTACAAAGTTTATTAGGGTAGTGTGGGAGTTTGGACTAGAAATTGTAATGTATGGTAAGGTTTTTAGAAAATTAGGGTTTAAAAGTACCTATGGGTTTTTAGAATTAGGGTTTTGATTTTAAAAGGGTATTTTTTGTTTGATTGAGTTTTTTATGGATGAAATGGCTTCTAATATCCTTCTTCAGACATTCTTCACGTCATTTTGATCTACGGGATTATGAAACATGAATATCACCCACCTAAACCGTGATTCTAACTCGTACCGGAAGAAATATAGGTTTTATAAGGAAAATAGGGTTTTAATGGGTATAACGTGGTTTGGATTGTTGATTTCGGTTATTACAAAGTTTATTAGGGTAGTGTGGGAGTTTGGACTAGAAATTGTAATGTATGGTAAGGTTTTTAGAAAATTAGGGTTTAAAAGTACCTATGGGTTTTTAGAATTAGGGTTTTGATTTTAAAAGGGTATTTTTTGTTTGATTGAGTTTTTTATGGATGAAATGGCTTCTAATATCCTTCTTCAGACATTCTTCACGTCATTTTGATCTACGGGATTATGAAACATGAGTATCACCCACCTAAACCGTGATTCTAACTCGTACCGGAAGAAATATAGGTTTTATAAGGAAAATAGGGTTTTAATGGGTATAACGTAGTTTGGATTGTTGATTTCGGTTATTACAAAGTTTATTAGGGTAGTGTGGGAGTTTGGACTAGAAATTGTAATGTATGGTAAGGTTTTTAGAAAATTAGGGTTTAAAAGTACCTATGGGTTTTTAGAATTAGGGTTTTGATTTTAAAAGGGTATTTTTTGTTTGATTGAGTTTTTTATGGATGAAATGGCTTCTAATATCCTTCTTCAGACATTCTTCACGTCATTTTGATCTACGGGATTATGAAACATGAATATCACCCACCTAAACCGTGATTCTAACTCGTACCGGAAGAAATATAGGTTTTATAAGGAAAATAGGGTTTTAATGGGTATAACGTGGTTTGGATTGTTGATTTCGGTTATTACAAAGTTTATTAGGGTAGTGTGGGAGTTTGGACTAGAAATTGTAATGTATGGTAAGGTTTTTAGAAAATTAGGGTTTAAAAGTACCTATGGGTTTTTAGAATTAGGGTTTTGATTTTAAAAGGGTATTTTTTGTTTGATTGAGTTTTTTATGGATGAAATGGCTTCTAATATCCTTCTTCAGACATTCTTCACGTCATTTTGATCTACGGGATTATGAAACATGAATATCACCCACCTAAACCGTGATTCTAACTCGTACCGGAAGAAATATAGGTTTTATAAGGAAAATAGGGTATTAATGGGTACAACGTGGTTTGGATTGTTGATTTCGGTTATTATAAAGTTTATTAGGGTAGTGTGGGAGTTTGGACTAGAAATTGTAATGTATGGTAAGGTTTTTAGAAAATTAGGGTTTAAAAGTACCTATGGGTTTTTAGAATTAGGGTTTTGATTTTAAAAGGGTATTTTTTGTTTGATTGAGTTTTTTATGGATGAAATGGCTTCTAATATCCTTCTTCAGACATTCTTCACGTCATTTTGATCTACGGGATTATGAAACATGAATATCACCCACCTAAACCGTGATTCTAACTCGTACCGGAAGAAATATAGGTTTTATAAGGAAATAGGGTTTAAATGGGTATAACGTGGTTTGGATTGTTGATTTCGGTTATTATAAAGTTTATTAGGGTAGTGTGGGAGTTTGGACTAGAAATTGTAATGTATGGTAAGGTTTTTAGAAAATTAGGGTTTAAAAGTACCTATGGGTTTTTAGAATTAGGGTTTTGATTTTAAAAGGGTATTTTTTGTTTGATTGAGTTTTTTATGGATGAAATGGCTTCTAATATCCTTCTTCAGACATTCTTCACGTCATTTTGATCTACGGGATTATGAAACATGAATATCACCCACCTAAACCGTGATTCTAACTCGTACCGGAAGAAATATAGGTTTTATAAGGAAAATAGGGTTTTAATGGGTATAACGTAGTTTGGATTGTTGATTTCGGTTATTACAAAGTTTATTAGGGTAGTGTGGGAGTTTGGACTAGAAATTGTAATGTATGGTAAGGTTTTTAGAAAATTAGGGTTTAAAAGTACCTATGGGTTTTTAGAATTAGGGTTTTGATTTTAAAAGGGTATTTTTTGTTTGATTGAGTTTTTTATGGATGAAATGGCTTCTAATATCCTTCTTCAGACATTCTTCACGTCATTTTGATCTACGGGATTATGAAACATGAATATCACCCACCTAAACCGTGATTCTAACTCGTACCGGAAGAAATATAGGTTTTATAAGGAAAATAGGGTTTAATGGGTATAACGTGGTTTGGATTGTTGATTTCGGTTATTATAAAGTTTATTAGGGTAGTGTGGGAGTTTGGACTAGAAATTGTAATGTATGGTAAGGTTTTTAGAAAATTAGGGTTTAAAAGTACCTATGGGTTTTTAGAATTAGGGTTTTGATTTTAAAAGGGTATTTTTTGTTTGATTGAGTTTTTTATGGATGAAATGGCTTCTAATATCCTTCTTCAGACATTCTTCACGTCATTTTGATCTACGGGATTATGAAACATGAATATCACCCACCTAAACCGTGATTCTAACTCGTACCGGAAGAAATATAGGTTTTATAAGGAAAATAGGGTTTTAATGGGTATAACGTAGGTTGGATTGTTGATTTCGGTTATTATAAAGTTTATTAGGGTAGTGTGGGAGTTTGGACTAGAAATTGTAATGTATGGTAAGGTTTTTAGAAAATTAGGGTTTAAAAGTACCTATGGGTTTTTAGAATTAGGGTTTTGATTTTAAAAGGGTATTTTTTGTTTGATTGAGTTTTTTATGGATGAAATGGCTTCTAATATCCTTCTTCAGACATTCTTCACGTCATTTTGATCTACGGGATTATGAAACATGAATATCACCCACCTAAACCGTGATTCTAACTCGTACCGGAAGAAATCTAGGTTTTATAAGGAAAATAGGGTTTTAATGGGTATAACGTGGTTTGGATTGTTGATTTCGGTTATTACAAAGTTTATTAGGGTAGTGTGGGAGTTTGGACTAGAAATTGTAATGTATGGTAAGGTTTTTAGAAAATTAGGGTTTAAAAGTACCTATGGGTTTTTAGAATTAGGGTTTTGATTTTAAAAGGGTATTTTTTGTTTGATTGAGTTTTTTATGGATGAAATGGCTTCTAATATCCTTCTTCAGACATTCTTCACGTCATTTTGATCTACGGGATTATGAAACATGAATATCACCCACCTAAACCGTGATTCTAACTCGTACCGGAAGAAATATAGGTTTTATAAGGAAAATAGGGTTTTAATGGGTATAACGTAGTTTGGATTGTTGATTTCGGTTATTACAAAGTTTATTAGGGTAGTGTGGGAGTTTGGACTAGAAATTGTAATGTATGGTAAGGTTTTTAGAAAATTAGGGTTTAAAAGTACCTATGGGTTTTTAGAATTAGGGTTTTGATTTTAAAAGGGTATTTTTTGTTTGATTGAGTTTTTTATGGATGAAATGGCTTCTAATATCCTTCTTCAGACATTCTTCACGTCATTTTGATCTACGGGATTATGAAACATGAATATCACCCACCTAAACCGTGATTCTAACTCGTACCGGAAGAAATATAGGTTTTATAAGGAAAATAGGGTTTTAATGGGTATAACGTGGTTTGGATTGTTGATTTCGGTTATTACAAAGTTTATTAGGGTAGTGTGGGAGTTTGGACTAGAAATTGTAATGTATGGTAAGGTTTTTAGAAAATTAGGGTTTAAAAGTACCTATGGGTTTTTAGAATTAGGGTTTTGATTTTAAAAGGGTATTTTTTGTTTGATTGAGTTTTTTATGGATGAAATGGCTTCTAATATCCTTCTTCAGACATTCTTCACGTCATTTTGATCTACGGGATTATGAAACATGAATATCACCCACCTAAACCGTGATTCTAACTCGTACCGGAAGAAATATAGGTTTTATAAGGAAATTAGGGTATTAATGGGTACAACGTGGTTTGGATTGTTGATTTCGGTTATTATAAAGTTTATTAGGGTAGTGTGGGAGTTTGGACTAGAAATTGTAATGTATGGTAAGGTTTTTAGAAAATTAGGGTTTAAAAGTACCTATGGGTTTTTAGAATTAGGGTTTTTATTTTGAAAGGGTATTTTTTGTTTGATTGAGTTTTTTATGGATGAAATGGCTTCTAATATCCTTCTTCAGACATTCTTCATGTTATTTTGACCTACGGGATTATGAAACATGAATATCACACACCTAAACCGTGATTCTAACTCGTACTGGAAGAAATCTAGGTTTTATAAGGAAAATAGGGTTTTAATGGGTATAACGTGGTTTGGATTGTTGATTTCGGTTATTACAAATTTTATTAGGGTAGTATGGGAGTTTGGACTAGAAAATGTAATGTATGGTAAGCTTTTAGAAAATTAGGGTTTAAAAGTACCTATGGGTTTTTAGAATTAGGGTGTCACACCCCGCTTGGAAGCGGAAACGCGAGATGTTCCAGTTATAATATCAAAGTCAAGATTACAACAATATAACCGATAAACAAAACATCAAATTAAATTGATCATGCCAAATGTTACAAAATACATCGATAAGTCAAGGCGATGAGACGCCAAGTACGAATACAATTCCAAAAGAAATCAACAAAAGGATCGTCATGGAAATTAAAATAACAGTTCAATTCAACTTTCCCAAAAGCAAGCGATCCAAAAACAAACTATGGCATGATCAACGGAAACCCTCAATTTCCTGCAAAGCGTTAAAACGACATCAACAACATGTTGGTGAATTATTCGCAATTTTAAAGTAAAAGTGACCCATAGACAAGTTTCAGTAAATCAGTAAGTTTAGAATCATCTATCTTGTATTCATCCATTAGTGAAAGGTACTATGCCTAAGTAGTCATACATCTCGATCCTGAACCAATCAGTTTAATCCCCTAGCCTAAGGTGTGTCAATCCAAAGGCAACCAGTTTAATCCACAGTTTAATATTACGGTCATAACATCCGCTCGTAGCAACAGTCTACAGAGGAATGTGGGTTAGGTACATAACCCAATACAGATCTATACATATGAACCACGGGCAAAAGCTTAACGAGTGTATTAGAGGGGAGCCACCATGGCTTAAACACTTAAAACTAAGGCAGACCAAATTCACTGGGTAAACAAGATAATTTAGAAAACAATTCCGCATTCATGCAGACAGTTTAATATACACAAACAGTTTAATATACGCTTTACAGCCCAAAAGTATTTAAGACAAGGGCTACGAATAACTCACAAAACAATCTTCAGCAAATCTCGGGTAAATACAATCGCAGGATCAAAATCCCACCGTCTAAGTGCCCTAAACAGTAAATAATATAGTCTCAGTATCTCTATAAGTCTAGGTCCGGTTTAGCCTTGTCGGTTAAGATTAAGTTAAATAAGATAGTCCAAATATTAATAAGTTTAAATGAGGTGACGTATTTAGAAGGCGATGTTCCGCGTCAAACAGGACCGCTCGGGTAGATATCGACATTCCACGTCATAATCGTCAACAGGAGAAGAATGATAATCCGAATCGAAGATGATTACAAGGAGTATCGATTAATAAAATATCGTTATCAAGTTTCAATAGATCGACCAAGGTCAACGGAAACAATGTTGACTTGGTCAAAGTCAAACGTAAGGAATGTTGACTTTATAAAAGTCAAAGTCACAGATGTTGACTTATGAAAGTCAAATGTCAATTATGTTGACTTATTAAAGTCAAAATCAATTTAAAGGTCCAATTTGACACTTTGAATAATTTGAAGTGTTTTCATACCAAAATGTTTAGAGTAAAAAGCCTTTCAAAACCATTTTATAAAACTTGTCATAAAAACATTTCGTTAAATTAAAACGAGGTTTAACAATTTGTGGCGAAGTTAAAAGTATCGCAAAGAGGTTTAAAATGTCCGTTTTAAGTAATATTATGACATTTTTTGATTGCGTTGGTGTCTTTGAGTCCAAAGACAAATTTATTGTATAATATGTTACTTTTGAGTATTTAAGTGTTTTGATGTCGTAAAAGACGTGAAAAGAATTTCGGCAGCGCTTCCGCGGCGTATATTATTAGTCCAAATTTTACACACTTTCCCGCTTGATAACAATTTGCATTTTAAACCTTTCTCTTAATACATAATACAATAATAAGTTAATTATGATACTTTCGGTTTGATTACATTTTAATATATTTCGTCCATTCTCAATCCAAATCCGATAATGTAACAAGTGTTGGTCTAGTATTTACTCCTAACCGTTTTCAAGGCAAAAACCGAATAATGAAGGATAATGAAAACGAGGAATTCTCAAAGATAACAATTATACCGTTAGCACCCGCAAGATTTGACAAGAATAGAATCCGGAACCAAGGACTTCGGTGACGTGGTACTGAGGTTAAGTCCTCCTCCAAAACACAAGACACTCACCGTTAATAAGGGTTCCCAATATAACAAGTTTAAGGTGCAAATTTAACGGGTTTACAAAATTTCCAGAATCTGGTCTACGACCGCGCCGCGGTGGGATGACCGCGCCGCGGTCGTCATCAGACGACAGAATTTTACAAAATCGTTTTTATGTTGAAAATTATCTTTTGATGCAATAGATTCAAACATGCAAATTCTGGAATCATCACAATACTTTTAAACAACCATTTTGTAAAGCATTTCACCATTTAATTCAAAGATCTATACACATTTCATGAAAATTTGATTTCAAAGATTATTAACCATCAAATGTTATAAAAACTCATTTTTCTTTAGTTAGATCATACATGCATTGAATAAAACATAGAAATTTGAAAGATTTTAAGTCATTATACCCCAAAGAAAATGAAGATGGGATGATCAAAAAGGCTTGATGGAATTTCTTGATGCTTGATGATAATCTTTGACCCAAAAATGATATAACCCAAGTAAACTTTCAAATGGATGACCAACCCTAGCTTCCCATGATGATGTAAACGATTTATAGTGGTGAAATTGGTGTTTAAATGTTGTTTATTTGCTGGGATTTACAGTCACAAGGTGAAGAAATGAAAGAAATGGGTGTTTGTGTGTGTTAGCTTCAAGTAGAGAGAGAGTGAAGTGAGATGTTATGTGTGTGTGTTTGTAAAGTGATAATGAGTCTTGAAAGACTCTAAATGCAGTATAAACTGGACTAAATGAAGTGTGGACACGTTTGGGGGCAGGTGTCAAGTGTAGGCTACATGCAAGTGATGACTCACAATTCAACAAAACATGTCTGTCCAGGGGATGACCGCGGCGCGGCCAGCTCACCGCGGCGCGCCCAGTCTATTTCCTGGATTGGCTTCGTTTTGTTCGTGTCGTCGTTAAGTGTATGCATTCGTTTAGGATTCCCGATTATTTTATTATTGAACTTAGTCAAGTTCATCATAAGTATTATTGGTATTATGATTCATTTAAATGATAACCTTTAAGTTTAGATTCAAGAAACGCACGATTTCGGTAAAAGATAAACAAGCGAAAAAGTACGGTTTTTCGAAGATAAAGAATACGTTAATCGACAATTTGGGCATAACCTCCTAACTTATATTTATGAGAATACTAACTATTTGGCACTTAGATAAATAAAAATCATTTCGTCTCAAGGGACGAATCAGCAAAAACAGAAAACCCGACACTCAATAACAGTAAATCGTGAGCAAAACAAAGCGAAATACAAGGGTCAACTCAATTGCGAATAAAATTTAAATAATAACGGTAATATAAGTACATCAAATTGACGGGACGTCACAGCCTCCCCCAGTTGAAAGAATTTCGTCCTCGAAATTACTTCTGAGCATCACTGCTAGAAAAGAGATGGGGATATTTCCGCTGTATTCCATCCTCCCGTTCACACGTAAATTCAGTTCCAATCTTAGAGTTCCATCGGACCTTCACAATAGGGATCCGACTCCGCCGTAAACGCTTGACCACTCGTTCAACGATTTCCACCGGCTCCTCTATCCGCGAATCGACTCATCCAAGCGTAGTCTCTCTAAGGGAATAATCAACGACTCGCCAGCAAGGCACTTCTTGAGATGCGATACGTGAAATATGTTGTGCACACCGCACAACTCAGGTGGCAACTCAAGATGGCATGCCACTGGGCCAATACGAGGCAAGGCTCTAAAAGGACCCTTAAATGTGGACTTAACATTGCTGCGCTTCTCGAAACAAAACACACCCTTCCACGGAGAGACTTACAATAACGCCACCTCGCCGACCTTGAATTCCAAAGGGTTCTGTCGCCAAAACCTCATAATCCTCCAGACGATTTCTATTGGCAAAAATACGATCCTTAATCTGAGATCTTATCGGTAGTCTCCGGGGTCAACTCCGGACCCTTAATCTGGCTAAGATCAATCCCAGTCCAACAAGGTGGAGACCTACTCTTATGACAGTAAAGAGCCTCAAGCGGCGCGCAACAAAGATGGGGCGGTAACTATTGTCGTACGAAAACTCGACCAACGGCAAATGTCTATCCCAACTCCCGCCAAAATCCAAAACACGCGCGTCACGATCAGAAATGACGGAAAAATCTCGTCAATATGCAAACTCAAAGGTTTCTCTATTCGGTAATCTTCTCGAATAGGCAGAAAATGTGTTGACTTATGCAGCCATTCCATGATAATCCAATGCTACAATCCTCGGTGAGAGCCTCCTGTAAAGCCTGAATGATACGAGCCTTCAAGCTCGACTGAGTCCAAATCATCATGGTGCGAACTCTCACCGGCTTAACCGACCATGTGCGACTTAACGCATTGGCTACTACATTTGCTTTACCCAGATGGTAGCGAATCTTACGAACATAATCGTCATGCTACCCAACTCATCAACGTAATGCGTTTAGCATCTTTCCTTTTTAACGAAAAGCACCGGCGCGCCTCAAAGAAATAACGCGGCCTAACGAAGCCTTTGTCCACCAATCCTTATATCTGCTTCGATAGTTCTTACATCTCCGAAGGTGCTAACCGATAAGAAGCCTTCGCCACTGGCGCTGTTCTCAAAACTAGGTCAATCCAAAACTCCACGTCTCAATAGGGTTAATCCATATAAGTCCCTTGGGAACACATCGGGAAGGTCACGTACCGCGGAGTAATCCAAAACTACAGATATGTAAGAAAGAGTGAACAATCCCACTCGATGTACTCCCGAACTTCAAATCCTGAGACGACTTTAAGGCGCTTCTCCGCCTTATCCCCCTGACCTAACAACAGTCTTCCTGCTATAACAGTATGCGGATAATCTTCTCGCACATATAACCTCTACACGGTGTGTCGGCAACCAACCCATGCTAATAATAACGTCGAATCTACCTAAGGCGATCGGATTCGAGTCGGTAGGAAAAGAATGGTCTTCGGAATCGATACAATAGGCAGAAAGAGCTTCGGTAGTAGGCAAAACTCACCAACGGCTAACTCTATTTCGAAGGAAGACGCTAAAGATAAATTTGCTCAAAAAGTCATAGTCTTAAATGCATCGGATATAAAATTCTTCGAATGACAGACTAAAATCTGGAATAGGTAGAATTGAAAATTAATAACTCAAAAACGGTTAACAATAGCAGTTACGTTCCGTTCTCGCATAATTTGTTTCGAACTAGGCGTAGTTGATCAAGTTACGCGTAGTTGGATGCGAATCATGCAATTGCGGAATTAATCCACTAAAGTTTAAAAGTTCGAAAATATGATTGGTGAAGAGTCTTTATTACAGTTTGGTTTGGTATCAATGATTACTAAATCGAATCGATATGATAAATTAAGATCTGG
>CAJVGC010000111.1:0-49434 GCA_910822075.1 Senecio squalidus
AGTGTTGGAACTCGAAGCTTGGTGCTGAATTCACTTCGGAACGCGAAGACGAGATTCAGAGGAAGTATCCTCACCTCTTTGCCGGAAGTAGTACCCAATGATTATTTCGAGGACGAAATTCTTTTCACTTGGGGAGACTGTGACAACCGAGAATTTCCAAGGTAAATTCCCGTCATTTATTCTACTTATCCTTTTATTTTCGTTATTCGTTTTGACCCTGTCACACCCCGCTAAAGCGGAAACACGGGATGTGAAGAGCAATAACATTCGATACACAAGTTTACAATCAACCAACAAGTTATATTAAATAAAACATAACTTCAAGAGTTTACAAGTTTAAAACATCGTTACATATCGAATATAAAATGAGGTGTTCATAGCCAAACCACCCGAACCCTTTTCCCATTCTTGAAGTCATCAGCCCAAAAGCATACTAGCATCGTTCCCAAGCTTACTCGTTTCCTGAAAATACGAGTCAAGTGTTAACTACGGGAGGCGTAGTTAGTTAGTGAGCTACAAGTTTAAGTAAAGCATTAAAGTTTCGACGCACATAACAATGGCGTAAAATATAGCATTCGAATAGTTGTCGCATAACAATGCGTTAAAGTATAGTGTTCAAATAGTTGTCGCATAACAATGCGGAAAGTAGTATTCGTGTTCGTAGGCATTGGACCACATAGCGCGACTATGTGACAATCCTATGTATTGTCAATGATCGTTCGTTGCTAAGCCTTAAGCCTACCCACTAGAACTATGCACCATCTGTTGTTATCGTTGGGTGAGGGTCAAACTACCCTAATAGCGCTATCCATAAATTCTATCGGTCCTCTCCTAGAGATAATAGCAACTGTTATGCACGAGTGTATGGGAATTGTATGGTGTCTTACGTCCATGTTGTACAAAGTTAATTTAGTGTTTGTATCCTCAACATTGTTGGCAACCACAACAATACTGGCAAAATATAGCTTGTAATAGTTTTCAAGTATCAATCGTATCGTAATAGTTTTCAAGTATCAAATCGTATTGTAATCGTTTTCAAGTATCAATTGTATCGTAATAGTTTTCAAGTATCAAATCGTATCGTAATAGTTTTCAAGTATCAAATCGTATCGTAATAGTTTTCAAGTTTGTTTCAGCTTAAAAGTAGTGTTTAAGCCTAAGACTCGGCAGTTTCACCCCAAAAATATGTTTTAAAAGCATTTAAAAGTAGGGGTTGTAACTCATGTTTGCGAAGATCGTAGCGTGCTCGGAAAAGCTCGAAAGGTGCTCGGAATCACCGGAATCCTATTTTATAACAAGTTTTGGCGTAAGTAACAGTATTTATTAGTTTATACCATCGTTAGTCAACGAAAATGCTTATGTTATAAAGTGTTTGTATTTGGTTTTACTAAAATCGGGCAGCGCTTCGGCGCTATAGTTTCTAAATCCAATTTTTTTAACACGTTCCCGCTTACAAACGTCATAACAATAATCTTTAACTTATAAAAACAAGATAGGGATTATTGTTGAATAAGTTACCCTATTACAGGTTATAGTTCATGAACTTCAGTTTTATACATAATCTTAAGACGACAAGTTTAAAGTTACGCTCAATAATGGTTTAAATAAGGTTTTGTAACAAGTCTGCACCACGACCGCCTCGCGGTGGAGGCACTGCGCCGCGGTCATGGGTTCACCACGACCGCCTCGCGGTGGAGGGACTGCGCCGCGGTCATGGGTTCACCACGACCGCCTCGCGGTGGAGGCACCGTGGCGCGGTCGCGAGACAGGTCCTTTACCAAAAATCGTTTTTGATGAAATTCGTTATTTTTAAGTTAGATCTCGACATGCAATGGCTAAAAATAGTAAAACCTTTTATAATCTAAGTTTAGTTTGGATTTTCATCCATAATAACAAGGATTTAACGTAGCTTTTATCAAAACCCATTTTTGTTCATAAATGGTCACAAATCTTCATAAAAACTCATTTTTAGTTGTTAGATGATGCATGCAAAGTGTATATTATAGACAGAAGATTTGAGAGATTTATACCAAGTAGAAAGTGATTTGGAAGAGATTGAAGTGTTCCCTTGTGTTTTTAGCCCCAAAAGCTAGAACCCGTTTTCCTTGACCCAAATGAGCTTACTCGCTCCTTCTTGATTATAAACGATTTTATGGTGTTGTTATGGTATTTTAGAGATGTTTTTGTTGAGATGTTGGCTGGAAATTATGTGTGAGTTGAGAGGTTTTTGTAGAGAGAGAGAGGAGAGAGAGAGAGCAAGGTAAAGAGTGTGTTTGTATGTGTGTTTGGTTTGTGAACTAAGTTTGTGGAGTGTTAAAAGAGATTTACTGGATTTCAAAAGACCCTTTAACATGTTTAACCCGGAGCTAAAGTGGTTGGGCTCGGGTTTGAGTTCGTTTAAATCAAGTTTCAAAGTTCACCAAAAAATGGCATTGGCTCTGCACCCTCCACAGCGGCGCTCGCTGGAGGGCAGATTTCTGCCTTTTCGTTTTTCGTTCGTTTTACTTTTCGTTAGTGTGAAAGTTTCCGATTAGTTTAGATAAGGAACTTAGGCAAGTTCACTTAGTGTTTTCTTGGTATTAGGATTCGTCCTTATGTTTCCGTTTTCGATTTCGGATTCCGATTCGAGACACACACGTTTTATGTTTAAGTAACGTAAACTTACGTTAAAAGTTTTTGTATGAGTTACATCGAGCTTAGCTTAAAGAGTTATGTTTACGTAACCACGTAACACATAAAGTAGTTATATCGAGTAGCAAATATACGTATCGAGGTTATAAGTTAGCGTTCTCGATCTGAGTTTTGACGGTTGTCACATTCTCCCCACGTTGAAAAATTTTGTCCCGAAATTTCAACTCGTAGTATTAGTTATGGGAGAAGTGAAGAGATGAGGATACTTGTGCATCATTTGATCCTCTCAGTTCCCAGGTGTATTCGGGGCCACGTTTTGCATTCCATCGCACCCTCACTATAGGGATTCGACTGTGTCTTAGTTTCTTAGTTTATTTAGCGATCTATGATTTTCAATTGGTTCTTCGAAGAATTGTAGCTTTTCGTCTAGTTGTACTTCTTCTAAAGGTGTGATAAGTGTTTCGTCAGATAAGCACTTTTTCAGTCTCGACACCTGAAACGTGTTATGTATATTACCGAGTTCTAGAGGTAGCTCCAAACGATACGCAACTGGACCTACTCTTTTCGAGTATCTCGAATGTCCTACATATCGGGGGCTGAGTTTCCATGTTTTCCGCGGCGTATTGCACCTTTCCTAGGCGACACCTTAAGAATACTTGTCATCGTTTTGAAATTCTAAGTCTTTTTCTAGGCTCATCAGCGTAAATCGTTTGACGACTTCTAGTAGTTTTAGCGTTCCTTTATCGTTGTGGTTTATCAATCGTTCCTTGTACTACATCCATACTAATTAGTTATCGACCCCCCCATTCAACCAACTCTGTGGAAATCGGCATTTTTTCCATAAGACTTCAAAAGGAGCGCATTTGATGCTAGCATGATAGCTGTTATTATAAGAGAACTCTATTAGTGGTAAGTGGTTATCCCAACTTCCTCCAAAGTCGATAACACATGCTCTCAGCATATCCTCTAGCGTCTGTATAGTGCGCTCACTTTGACCATCGGTCTGTGGGTGGTAAGTCATGCTTAAGTCCAATCGAGTGCCAAACGACTCTTGGAATGCCTTCCAGAATCTGGAAGTGAAGCGAGTATATCTGTCCGATATAATTGGCGTGGGTATTCTGTGACGAGTCACTACCTCGTTGATGTATATTTGGACAAGTTTTTCCACGTTAAAACTTTCCTTGATGGGAATAAAGTGTGCTGATTTCGTTAGTCGATCCACTATAACCCAGATCATGTCGTTACCCTTTGATGTTCGAGGTAATTTTGTGACGAAGTCCATCGTGATTTGTTCCCATTTCCATTCGGGAATTTCAGGTGTTGTTGTAACCCGGATGGCTTTTGATATTCGGCCTTACTTTCGCATAAGTTAGGCATTATAAAGCAACATCTCTTTTCATTCCAGGCCACCAGTAATGTTCCTTGAGGTCCTTATACATATTGCTCGACCCTGGATGAATGGAGTATCGTGTTCGGTGTGCTTCGTCCATAGTGGTCTTTCTCAATTCATTAGTTGTAGGAACCCATGCTCGATTCTTAAAATAATAGACATCGTCATTCTTTTACAAAATCCATATCGTGTTTGTGCAAAGTTTTGACCTTTATGTTATCTGCTTTCAAAGCCTCATGTTGAGCTCTTGCTATACGCGTCCTCACATCCGGTTTAATGTAGATTCCTAATGCACGTACTCGAGTCGATTGCTGCCTTTCTTTCCTACTCAAGGCATCTGCTACAACATTCGCTTTTCTAGGGTGATACTTAATATCGCAGTCGTAGTCGCTAAGGAGTTCCAACCATCTCCTTTGCCTCATGTTGAGTAGCTTCTGATCTAGTATGTGTTGCAGAAACCTATGGTCCGTGAATACCGTGCATTTGGTTCCGTAGAGATAATGTCTCCAGATTTTTAGGGCAAAAATTATCGCTCCTAATTCTAGGTCGTGAGTAGCGTAATTGACTTCGTGTTTCTTGAGTTGTCGCGATGCGTACGCTATGACCTTATTCCTTTTAATCAATACACAACCTAATCCTAGGTTAGATGCGTCACAATATACTACGAAGTCTTCGTTTCCCTCGGGAAGAGTTAGAAATGGAGCATTGCACAGTTTCGTTTTTAGGATATTGAAGGCTTGTTCTTGTGCATCTCTCCAGTTGAACTTCTCGTTCTTTTGCGTTAAATTTGTTAGGGGTTTAGCTATCTTAGAGAAACCTTGAATGAGTCGCTGATAATACCCAGCCAATCCTAAGAATTGGCGGATTTCTGTCGGACCTTTGAGAGTTTCCCAATTCTCTATAGCTTCGATCTTTGATGATTCAACGTGAATTCCGTATCCATTAACTAAGTGATCTTCTTTGATACGCCGGTATATTAATATGTCGTCAATGAATACAATAATTAACTTGTCTAGATACGGCCGGCGCACTCTATTCATCAAATCCATGAATACAGTCGGTGCATTTGTGAGTCCATATGGCATTACCAGGAACTCATAGTGTCCGTATCTAGTATGGAATGCGGTTTTTGGGATGTCGTCTTCAGTAACAAGGACTTGATGATATCCAGACCTTAATTCAATCTTTGAAAGTATGTCGCGCCTTGGAGTTGATCGAAAAGGTCGTCGATTCGTGGCAGAGGATATCGGTTTTTGACAGTTAGTTTATTCAATTCTCGGTAGTCGATACACATGCGAAACGATCCATATTTCTTCTCAACGAATAGGATCGGCGCTCCCCATGGTGATAAGCTTGGTCGGATAAATCCATTATCCAATAATTCCTGGACTTTGTTGGGTAATTCCTGCATTTCAGTCGGAGCTAGTCGATATGGCGTCATTGCCACTGGCGCCGCTCCAGGAGTTACCTCGATTCTAAACTCTACTTGCCTCTGTGGTGATGGTAGTCTAGGTAATTCTTCGGGAAATACCTCCGGATAGTCTCTAACTATCGGTATATCCTTAAAGTCTGCTGCTTTCGTTTGTTTGTCTTTTATGTCTACTAACAATGCAAAGTAGCCCTTATTCAGGTATTGGCGTATTTACATCACCGATATAAGTTTCGCAGTTTGTCCCGACCTATCTCCTTGTACTATCAATTCCTTTCCATCTCCTAATGGCATCCGAATCGTCTTATCTAAGCAAAATATCTCGCGTCTCGGATGGTCAACCAATCCATTTCTATTACTGTGTCAAAGGTGCAACTACTCGGGGGTCGTATCTCGCTTCCTCAGTTCCTATCACGAAGGCTCTAACTTGTATGATGCTCGGGCCGCAATGGTTGCACCAAGTTTTGAGTTAATGTTTAAGTTCTCTTAATGGACTAGTAATGGTTCGGGCAAGTCACCAGGAAATACCTCCGGTACTCCCTTACTACTAATCGGTCTCCTTGGGCACCTTCTTGGTTAAGTAGCAACAAGCCATAACCTCGGTTGTAAGTGTTTTTCGGGTATAATGTTTAGTCTTGAACTTTCCATGTCGCCTTGTATGAATAAGGTCTTATTGTAGAGCAAATGTTTAGATGATTTTCTTGTAGAGACATGACTTCAACATGTTTGACAATTATTAATTCTGTGGTTTATCGTAATCATAAGGATGTGATCATATCTTCGTGATGATATTTCGTTTTAGGATATACTTTCAAAACACACCTTGGTTTGAAGTTACCTTAGATTCGTATTCAAGTCTAGGAATCCACACTGACCAACGATTCCCTAGATAAGTTTGCGATATCCTTGCGATTTCGTAAATGCTAGTCCCTTTATCGAGTAAAATCGATTATTGTACATTATTTTGCATAATAATAATGTCAATAAATGAAAGTGAGGTATGAGATATACATGTTTATGCTAGGGCATATCATGTAATTAAGGTTAAGAATAAGTGCGCGACCGAAGTTTACAATATTGTGTATGCTAAAGCGAACGAATGATAACAGTGATTTTCAAAACTCTTACGTGTAGCAATTCCACAACTAGCATCGCGTTGTCTGGACTACCCTAGGTATCTTTTATTTGGTATGAAGTATGTCGAGTGATAGTTTGTGAATACGAGTGTCATGATACATCGACTTCTGGACCATTTCTGGAGCTCCGTAAACTTGTCGCATGAATCCATCATGTCTTCCAGTGTCAATTCTTAGTTATCGGATATCTTGGGTGCATCACTTAGTATGTCGAGTTGAAAGTGCACTCATGTCTGATGTGGGAATACTTCCCAGTTGCCATTATAGGCATCGCGTAAGGATTAGTGGGATAAAGCGTATACGGTGTCGATAGTCGAGAATTGTGTTGTCTCCGCCTAAAGAACGGGAGAATAGTCGGCATGGGACAGTATAAACCAGTCCAGATCCGAGTCGTTATACGGTAATGTGATAGTTTACGATTGTATGAATAGCTTACGATAATGTTACTTCAACGCTCCTATACCTTGATAACGTATCGCTATCGTATATCAAGTTCGTAGGAAAATGTGAGTTCTCAAGAGTATACGTCGGGTATCTACCTTTTTGTCTGACACGGTTATATTCGTTCCTTTCATCGCATCATAGTAAGGTGAATGGAATCAAATTCCCACTAAGTCTCAAAGTTATCTTAGTATTAGTCTAAAGCATATAGCGTTTCGTGTCGAACGTAGCTAACTCTTTTCCTCTCGGCATAGCCTAGACCGGAAATGAGTTAAATCGATGTTATAGCTCATGTTAGTGTTAGTAATAAGCTGAGCACATAGAGTATCTTAAGTATACCATCTAGGTCTGTGTGGGTCTGACTTCAAGAATTCCCGGGAAGATTCGTTTAATGTTTACCAATCCCGTTCTGGCATAATTTAGTCCAAATTATTTGTAGGTGATCAGGCTCCGAATAATTCAAGTTAAACAATGCCTTCACGTTTTGGTTAAATAAAATCTTTTGCTTAGAAACTGGTTATAGTTTGATTTTGAAAAATCGGTATTCACTATAACCTTGCGCTCTGATACCAAGTCTGTCACACCCCGCTAAAGCGGAAACACGGGATGTGAAGAGCAATAGCATTCGATACACAAGTTTACAATCAACCACCAAGTTATATTAAATAAAACATAACTTCAAGAGTTTATAAGTTTAAAACATCGTTACATATCCGAATATAAAATGAGGTGTTCATAGCCAAACCACCCGAACCCTTTTCACATTCTTGAAGTCATCAGCCCAAAAGCATACTAGCATCGTTCCCAAGCTTACTCGTTTCCTGAAAATACGAGTCAAGTGTTAACTACGGGAGGCGTAGTTAGTGAGCTACAAGTTTAAGTAAAGCATTAAAGTTTCGACGCACATAACAATGGCGTAAAATATAGCATTCGAATAGTTGTCGCATAACAATGCGTAAAGTATAGTGTTCAAATAGTTGTCGCATAACAATGCGTAAAGTATAGTATTCGTGTTCGTGGGCATTGACCACATAGCGCGACTATGTGAAAATCCTATGTATTGCCCAATGATCCTTCGTTGCTAAGCCTTAAGCCTACCCACTAGAACTATGCACCATCTGTTGTTATCGTTGTGGTGAGGGTCAAACTACCCTAATAGCGCTATCCATAAATTCTATCGGTCCTCTCCCAGAGATTAATATCAACTGTTATGCAGGAGTGTATGGGAATTGTATGGTGTCTCACGTCCATGTTGTACAACGTCCGCAACATGACGATCGACGTTTAGTCATTGGCAATTTAGTGTTTGTATCCTCAACATTGTTGGCAAAACCATCAACAATGCTGGCAAAATATAGCTTGTAATAGTTTTCAAGTATCAAATCGTATCGTAATAATTTTCAAGTATCAAATCGTATCGTAATAGTTTTCAAGTATCAACTCGGATCGTAATAGTTTTCAAGTATCAAATCGTATCGTAATAGTTTTCAAGTATCAAATCGTATCGTAATAGTTTTCAAGTATCAAATCGTATCGTAATAGTTTGCAAGTTTGTTTCAGCTTAAAAGTAGTGTTTAAGGCTAAGACTCGCATTTCACCCCAAAAATATGTTTAAAAGCATTTAAAAGTAGGGGTTTGTAACTCACTGTTTGCGAAGATCGTAGCGTGCTCGGAAAAGCTCGAAAGGTGCTCGGAATCACCGGAATCCTATTTTATAACAAGTTTTGGCGTAAGTAACATTATTTATTAGTTTATACCATCGTTAGTCAACGAAATGCTTATGTTATAAAGTGTTTGTATTTGGTTTTACTAAAATCGGGCAGCGCTTCCGCGCTATAGTTTCTAAATCCAATTTTTTTTAACACTTTCCCGCTTACAAACGTCATAACAATAATCTTTAACTTATAAAAACAAGATAGGGACTATATGTTGAATAAGTTACCCTATTACAGGTTATAGTTCATGAACTTCAGTTTTATACATAATCTTAAGACGACAAGTTTAAAGTTACGCTCAATAATGGTTTAAATAAGGTTTTGTAACAAGTCTGCACCACGACCGCCTCGCGGTGGAGGCACTGCGCCGCGGTCATGGGTTCACCACGACCGCCTCGCGGTGGAGGGACTGCGCCGAGGTCATGGCTTCACCACGACCGCCTCGCGGTGGAGGCACCGTGGCGCGGTCGCGAGACAGGTCCTTTACCAAACATCGTTTTTGATGAAATTCGTTATTTTTAAGTTAGATCTCGACATGCAATGGCTAAAAATAGTAAAACCTTTTATAATCTAAGTTTAGTTTGGATTTTCATCCATAATAACAAGGATTTAACGTAGCTTTTATCAAAACCCGTTTTTGTTCATAAATGGTCACAAATCTTCATAAAAACTCATTTTTAGTTGTTAGATGATGCATGCAAAGTGTATATATTATAAAGACAGAAGATTTGAGAGATTTATACCGAGTAGAAAGTGATTTGGAAGAGATTGAAGTGTTCCCTTGGTGTTTTTAGCCCCAAAAATGCTAGAACCCGTTTTTCCTTGACCCAAATGAAGCTTACTCGCTTCCTTCTTGATTATAAAGATTTTATGGTGTTTGTTATGGTATTTTAGAGATGTTTTTGTTGAGATGTTGGCTGGAAATTATGTGTGAGTTGAGAGGTTTTTGTAGAGAGAGAGAGAGAGAGAGAGAGAGAGCAAGTAAAGAGTGTGTTTGTATGTGTGTTTGTGTTTGTGAACTAAGTTTGTGTGAGTGTTAAAAGAGATTTACTGGATTTCAAAAAGACCCTTTAACATGTTTAACCCCGAGCCAAAGTGTTGGGCTCGGGTTTGAGTTCGTTTAATCAAGTTTCAAAGTTCACCAAAAATGGCTGGTCTGCACCCTCCACCGCGGAGCACTGGCCTCACCGCGGCGCGGCTGGAGGGCAGATTTCTGCCTTTTTTGTTTTTCGTTCGTTTTACCGTCAAGCATTTTCGTTAGTTGAAAGTTTCCGATTAGTTTGGATAGGAACTTAGGCAAGTTCACTTAGTGTTTTCTTGGTATTAGGATTCGTCTTATGTTTCCGTTTTTGATTTCCGATTCTGATTCCGAGACACACACGTTTTATGTTTAAGTAACGTAAACTTACGTTAAAAGTTTTTGTATGAGTTACATCGAGCTTAGCTTAAAGAGTTATGTTTACGTAACCACGTAACACATAAAGTTAGTTATATCGAGTATCAAATATACGTATCGAGGTTATAAGTTAGCGTTCTCGATCTGAGTTTTGACGGTTGTCACAGACCCTATTGACTATTTTTGAGTATCTTGTGTGTATCGCGTATTTATATTTTATTTACGCCTTTTATTCGTATTTCTACGTTTATGTCGGGTTAGTTTTATTATTTCGGGTTCCGAGTAGGAATCGTGTTTAGCCTTAAGTGCCTAGTAAAGTTTAGTATTTTCGTAAGTTAGTTAGGGATTTTTATGCCTTAATTATACGATTAAAAGTTACGTTTATATATTTTTTTTTACTATATCTAAGACTATATACCTTATCAAACTTACATTTTGGACTCGAAATATAATAATAATCTCTAATATGACATTTATTATAACGGTTTTGATTAAAAACATATAATCTTCCATTTAAACATACATTTCTCCTATAACTCGACCGTAATCTTGAACCCTTTTATAATTAAAGTATAAGATTGTCGTTTGACACGAGTTATGTTATATTATACTCAAAATACTATTTTTGAACCACATATTATTATAAATATAACACATAACGTTAAATCGTATAAGGCAACCCTACTAGACTAGAGATACTTAAAATTATTGATTGTGTTATTGCTAGGGCACTTAGGCGTTGGAGCTCCATCCGCTTGATTATCTTTTTACCCGACTTGCTATTTGCTTATCAGTGAGTTATACGTTGCCCCTTTCTCTATTTTATTTTACTTCGGGCATGTTAAGCGTAGTCAAACTCTTAATTTATGTATCTTGATTAGGCTGGTAGATTATGTGCGTTTAGATTTAAGTGTCCCTTTTTCTTATACGGCATTGGTGGTAGTATAAGGCCCTCAATGCAAACCTGTTAACTCTGTATGAGCCTTCGGTGCATATTAATAGATCTATAGGGGTTTTACAAGCCCCCGTCGCTGTTATGGGATTCTGAACTTTGTGCGGTCCCTAGGGGTCGACGTTATGACCGGTTACTTTCGTGAATTGCTTTAGTTTGACACACTAGAGTAGAGGGGGGTTGCCTTTTGATGTAAGGTTCAGCTGCAAACAATATATAGGGTATACATAGATCTTACTAGATTCCCTGATTCAAGATATGATACATTGGTCTTATTTATTTTTACTACTGATTTTAATGGGTCAAAACATCTTAAACTTTTATACTTACGTATTTTACTAAAATGCGTATAACCCACCAACTTTATGTTGACGACTCTTTTTAACGCTTTTCAGGGATTTGAGGTTACACTTTATTACAAGTTTTGCTTTTGATTGGTTAATTGGATATTTTGCTTCGGAACTGACTTCCTTTTGTATTGTATTTAGTTCTCGTAGTATCCAAAACTTTGTAGCCTTTTGTAATTTGATTCGGATTTGTTGTAACTTTGTAATCAAATTCTATTTATTCTAATGAAGCTTGTATTGTAACTTATGATTTGTTGTGACCTTGTGAATCTCTGATACTGTATTGACTGTACACCTCGGGTTTCCGCCTGAGCGGGGTGTGAGAATTATTATTACTAGATAATAATAACAAGTCACCATTTTAATTTTGTTTAGTATTATGGGCATTTCAATTATCTACCTTAAGGGTCTGTTTGGTTCGCATAATGTTTTTAAATAAAATGAAATATTTCAAATGAAGCTTAATCTAATATATATTTTGTTAGTCGACATTTTCCTGAAACTTATTTAACATATTGGCTTCTAAAATCCTCGTGTTATAACATGGACAATATGTATTCAAACTACAACTTTGTATCAAAGTGTAATAAAATTATGTTAAAATAACATTTTTGTAAAACTGTTTCTGATTTATAAACAATGATAATATTACTAATTAGTCATGGATCTAGATTATAAAAAAAAAGGAATGTATAAAGAAAGAATTGTTTAAAATTTGAATCAATATCTAATATTTAGAGATTGACCTCTATCTGAAAACTATCATTTTTATTTTTATTTTGGATAAATAATTAATAGGTTAGAAGAAAGGTTATAATAATGTAAATTATATAATTACTTCTTATTAAATTTGTCATCCAATATAAATCATTTATATTTTTAAATTAGAACTTCCAACTACTTTATTAAATAAATATGCCAAAAGAAAAAATTACAACTTCCAACTCTAATAATAAGAAAATTTTCTATGATTTATTTTTATTGATTTTATGAACTATTTAATTTAAAATTCTTTTTGAATAAAAATTTATAATTAAGGTCGAAAGCTATTAAACGATAGAGTTGTATTTAAATGGTATATATTTTTAAAACAACTTCTATTTTATCTAACATTTTAGAATTGTAAAAAATGTACTAATGGACGGGAGAAATGTGGTAATGATGATGATGAGAGAAAAGAAGAAAAAAAAATAGTTGTTGAATTAAAATTGTTAGATTTATTTGAAAAACGTTGTAGTAAACTGGTATAAATGAGTAGAAAACAAGAATCTTAAATTCCTTATGGAATGAATCTAATTGAATTTAAACAAATTTCCATTCATTATGTTGTCTAATCAAACAGAATGTATGAGAAATTCTTAATTCTAATTCCCATCAATTGCATAAGATTCTGTAAACCAAACAGAACATAAAAGACTTTCATCCTTGGAATTTAATCAAACAGAATGTATGAGAAATTCTTAACTCTTCATGTTCTTTTTCCCAAATTTGTACGTAGTTATAGGTGTGAAGATTCCTATATAAGTGTGTGAGAATTAATTTATAAACTTCCTTTCGAATAGTTTACTAGTTAATAAACCGATTTCTCTTATTTTACTAACTAGCGTTTGTGTTTAACCTTACTTATTTCAATTACTATTAACGATTCCTTTCGAATACCGTTAATTTCTATCAACTATAGACCAGTTGACATATTCATTCTTATTTTAGCAAAATCGCGAGTTCCTTTCGAATACCTGGTTTTAAACAAGAACATAAGCAATTTAATAATTTCGTTAAAGCCTAAACCCAAACGGATCCCCAATTAACCAAACACACATCAATCAAACAATTTCATACTTAAAATTAACCATACAAACGATCACATATCCAATCAAACGTATAAGAAAATTAGCTACTCATATTAATAACGAAACACATGATAGATGAAAAGTTCATAATTGTACCAAGTGTTTGATGAAATGGCAATGTCTAAATACCCAAATTGAAATGAAACTGAAGCCAATAGTGTGTTTGCGATTGTAACATAATGAAAACTTGTTGATTGTGGGATGAATTGCTTCAGGATTCTCCTTCCCAAAAGCTTCAAGAATGGTTGTCTCCCCTTCTTCTCTTGTGATGGTGATTCTTGTTAAGAGAAAATAATCATCATAATGATATCCTAATGATAGTAATTATATGTAGTGATGGTCATCAATTCGTCCTTAAAGTCTCGTGAAATAACCACCAACCTCCAACCTTTCAATATCAAAATAGATAGCCATCACTTCACAAAATAATTCTGCCCGACACCCCTACTGCGTCGCAGTGGGCACCCAGTTCACGGCCATTTGTTCCTTTCCTTGCGTTGTTTTGGCATATCTTGACGTTTATTCCTCATTCCAATGTTACATACCTAAATACATACTTTTACACAAAATGTAAGTAATGCGGGGTCTATCCATCACGTTTTGACACAAAAACATAACAAATATCGCAAATAAATATGTATATAATTGAGAGATATCAACGTTGCATTCATCAAAGCCAACAAAACTGTTTGTTTGACGGTCTCAACCGTTGTAATCGATTGTATTGGTATTATCCGTAGTAAGTGTTGTAAAACAAGAATTCCAAGGCCGAGTACTCGCTACAAGGTCATTGACAGAGGCGAGTTGAGTAATATCCGAATAATTTCTAAATGGTTCACAATTTGGTCAAAACTTAGTCAACTCGGACAAACAATCCAACTCTTTCAAAATTCAATGTTAACATCGGTTTAAAGTATTTAAACAATTGTGTTAATGTTTCTAGACATATTTCAGGGACCTATACTCTTCATAATGGTTCTATGAACATGTTATACATATAATTTCAAAATTTACACAGAAAATTCCAATTCGAGTACTCCAGGAGTACTCTCCACGTAGGCCGATTACTGGCTCCAAGGTCTCCGAACAAACGAGTACCGATTAGTGAGTTTTACAACCTTGCTCGTAGTTGTAAAACATTACGTAAGCTTTATAATATCAATCTTTTGGTTATATTCGTGTTCTTCGCCATTACATAATTACTTATTAGTTATTCCGCAACTCTTAGGTGTTTGGGTCCAAATCGAGGTCTTAGATAAGTGACCAACATTATCCCTTGGAAAGTTTTCAAGGATCAGAGTTTCTACATGAGGGTTTTTTTACTAGAGAAAATATATAGGAGTTTCCTACGGATTTGGGAGTCCAAATTGTGAGTTTTCTGTTAGTGACTATTAGTCCTATTAGGTAGGGGTGAACACAATTTGGATTGGTTTGGTTTGGTTCGATTTTTATATAAAATTGAAAATGAATCGAAAATATTGGTTGTATAAGTTAGAAACCATTCGTTTTTTCAAGTGAAATCAAATTCGATTCAGTTTTACTCTATATCGATGAGGGACCATTTATGTAATTAACTCTAAAAGAATATCCTACTGTTTTCTTTTTACAATCAATTATAGTTTTAACATAGTAATTTATAATTATTAAAATAGAATATTTTTCCATATTATTTATAACGATATTTGCCTAAAAAATATTAAATATATTTTGATTCACATTTTAAAATCAAAACCGTATCAAGTATTTCGATTTTTTAATAATTGAAAAATAAACCTTCGATTTTGTGTTGGTTCGGTAAATTTGATTTTAGTTCGATTTATATGTTCACCTCTACTAGATACCCGATTAGTGGGTTTTGGTTTTTGCCGATTGGTAGTCTTATAATTTAACTCGTTCTTTTCTTTTGAAATACTGATTAAATACTGAAATGCTCAAGGTCAATTTGAAACCACATGCATGCCATAAACGTGGATGGACAGTGTTCATTAAACTACTTTGTAAATAGTTCTTTTTATGGGCTACCAACTAAACCCTTTTTGTCTTAATATTTTTGTCAAATATTTGAATTTCGGAAAGTGGTAGCTAACATTCTGTCCGCCATTTTCACTCTTAAATTTCGTTGTACGATTGTTAGAGTAGGGTCTTCAATAGTTTTTCTAATGAGGCTCAAACATCTTTATTTTATTTGAGGATGAATCACCTAAAACACTTTTATTTTATATTGGGATGGAACACCTGAACAACCTTTATCTCTTTGGTGAAGAACTGATGGAGCCTATTGCTCCATTCCATTACCGAAGAACTGATGGGGCCTAATGCTCCATACTGAAGAACTGACGGAGCCTACTCCTGAAAGTTTCTTAACTTTTGATGTTTAAACCGAACATTTATGTTTCCACTTACGAATATGATACACTAAAAAAAAAGACTTTAGTAACGACTATTTGGGGGGGGGGGGGGGGGGGGTGTCTTCTCTTTCTCTACTCCCCCTTTCTCTCACTAGAGAAACCATGTGATTCTCGAAAATCGTGGCATAGAACACCCTCTCCACGAAAAATGTGTTACCTCTGGGGAATCGCCACCCGACAGGGTTAAAACCCTCGGGTCCTTGGATTATGGAACCCGATAGCAATTTTGGTGTCGGGTCTTTTTCCATCTAATTCTTTGATGTTTGTCGTATAATCTAAGCTCGGGATGACGAGGAACGACACCTCTTGGTCGTCAACACCAACCAGACGGATTTTTACTTCAACAACTATTGTTAATTGTAAATATGATTTATAAACAAACTTTAATGAATCTATATTTAGATTTAAAATAGTGTTTTTTTGAGAAATGATATACAAATAAAAACTTTACAAAATTTTACATACAAAATTAGATATCACTTTGTGAATGGTAAAAATAAAATAAAAGAGATAATGAGTGCTTTATGTGATTGGTCAAATATCAATAACTACTCATTTTGTGTGTAACTTTTTGTAAACTATTTGTATGTGCAGCTTTCCTCCTTTTTTTCTTGTGGTAAGTTAAAAAGTATGATGAAAGTTTCTTAACTTTTGATGTTTAAACCGAACGTTTATGTTTCCACTTACGAATATGATACACACTACAAGAAAACAAGGCTTTAGTAACGATTAGTTTTTGTCACTAATAATCTTATTTAGTAATCATTATAAAAAATGGTTTCTAAACAAAATTATTGACCAAAAAATAACCTGATTTGGTATCTAATAAAATTAATGACGTACTTATAGTGACGGAAAGTGATCACTCAAAATTGATCCCTAACATCATTAGTGACGAACTAAAGATGTTGATACTACTGACCAAATTTAAATCATCGCTAAAGACAAATTTTCTTATGTTGTCACATCATGTCGTTTATAGAGAGTAATCTTAACCAAACAATTATTCAAAATGAAATAGGAAACATTTGTACTAGTTACCAATTAATTAAACTTGAACATTTTATTTTCTTCGGTTTCATTTTCTACCTATGTATATACAATGCACTAAGCTAATATTCTAAAGTCTGAACATTTTATTTTCTTCGGTTTCATTTTCAACTATATATATACAATTCACAAAGCTAATATTCAAACTAGAACAGCAAATATGAGTTCACAGATTAAGAGGTTAAATTTCAAAGTCTCATTAATATAAAATCTCATTGTAATTATCAAAATGGTTTGAATAAATCAACCAAGTTATTACATTTTGAATTATTAATTGTATTTTCAAGTTTAATATAAAATAGAGTTTTGATATTCGTATATAGCCCCAGAGCAAAAATAAAATAATATAACTAAATTTAAATAAAAAATATTTAATGAACTTCAATATGATCTTATTTATAATGAAACATAACTTACTTTTCATATCATTATCAAATCTATTATGAGTTATTATTCGGTATAAATATTGTATTATTGAAGGTCATTAAATGCTTATTATTTAAATTTGCTGGTCTTATTTGTCGCCTCGGAGACCATGAATATCGAAACCAAATAAACATAGTACTTCTATAATATGGGATAAATCTATTCCATTATACATTATATTAATTAAACAAAACGATTAGGGACTCGTGCGTTGCACGAGTTTGGGAGTTTGTGTGTAATGATATTAGACGAAAATTAATATTTATGTTCCAGCATGCACTATGACCATTAAACAATGTAAATTTACATTCGCAAGCCAAGAAAAAAGGCATCGTCTTGGTGGGATTATTTCATTCGCAAAGTATATTATTTATTTGATTCTAACCTCTAAAAAACTTATTTTTTATTTGCTTTACATCGCTACTATATATTTTATAATATTTGCTTTACATTGCCACTGTATATTTTTATAATATAAGAGTGAAATGATTGTTTAATTATGTTTGGCTTAGCTTATTAGCTTATCATAGAAAAAAAAGGAGGAAAATCTTAAATAAACTCATAAGCCACAAAAATTGGGCTTATGAAAACACCCTTACATAAGCTAATAAGCTTAAACAAACACTAAAAAGGAGCTTATATACCTTACATAAGCTAATAAGCTAATAAGCCCCTTACATAAGCTCAAATATTTATACGCTTTTATTTCATAAGTCATCGTCTTGGTGGGATTATGTGGCGACATAGGGGAGATGCGTGTGGTGGTTAAATTTTACTAATCTAAAAAAAATAAAAATAAATAAAAGAAATGAATGCCCAACACCAACCCAAGCCCAACACCAGCCCATAAACCCAACACCCAACACCTAAACCCAAACCCAAATCATTATAATAATAGTAAATTGTACAATTCCATATGCATATACAACATTTAAATTAGATAGTAATTATATCCAAAAAAATATTTTACGATACAACAATTATCCATAATTAATCCCCAATTTGCAAGTCTAATCATTGCCTCCAAAAGAAAAAGGAAATACTCACCACACTTAATGCATAATTAAAAAAAACAATGACATTTAACCTTTTCCAAAATCCCCTCACCACCTTTCTTACCAAATAAGAATAATTTTATATTTATTTATTTATATGTTACTCCACCTCCGACTTTTCTAAACTCAACTTATACCATTCTTTGTCATATTTATATCTCTATATAAACAATCACAAACAATATACGACTATTTGTTCTTTCTCTACTTTGAGAAATATCAAATGGATCACCTAAGTTACACCAGGGTTCGACAAAGACACTGCGCAACCAAAGGATTCCGGATAAACTCCAGAAGGTTTTCCGTGCAACGACTGCGTGTACGGTTCTTTAATTTCTTCAGGATGGTTATGAGAATTTGGAGAGCGCGTTGGTACGTGAAGAGGAAGGCAATGAGTAGGAGCAAGGTAAGCCATGGTAGTAGCCGAAGAAACTTGGTAGCGAAGGAAAGTGTCGCTCAGTTTGATAGTTGTAGGCTAAAGTCATTCACGAGATCAAATTCCTTTTACTCAGAAGCCATTGCAGATTGTTTAGAGTTTATAAAACGTTCATCTGCTTCTTTGGATGATAAGCCGGAGACATACATAATAGATGAATTATGATCAAAGGCTAGTTTTTGTTTTTCAAGTGTATAGTTAAACTCAAGAAGGTTTTCTTGTTACAATTTTTATATTGATTGCTTAATGATATACGTTATGTTTTGAATGTTAAATCTTTCAAAAGTTGATTGTATAATTAAAGCTTGACAAGAGTATCCTAGCTCGGTGAATAATAAATAAACAAATGTTCAGTACGTGTATTTTATCATTAGAGTTTTATAAAATAAGTTTAGCTACCTATTATATGAATTAACAAACTGATTGAAACAGACAAGCCAAACCGACCATCGAAAACAATATCCTTCCCTGATTAGTGGATTACCTAATAAGTCTTGCTCGATTAGTTTATATAATTATAAACAACAACATCATATATTCATTTCACCTAATAAGTTAGACACTAATTAAAGTCATTAAGTTAAAAGAAACCCTTATAAGCGTTTAACAGGAAAACAAATAATCGAGTAGATTTAGGAGATTATGTTTTAAAGGTTGAATCATGAAAACCCTAATCGGGTCATTAGTTGATCGGTACTATTATCAGTATTCTCAACATATTTTCTAATATCGACCTTTTTACCAAGAACTCAACCAAAAATTTATGTGAGTAATTATAT
The DNA here is from genome assembly GCA_910822075.1 of Senecio squalidus. Classification (NCBI taxonomy): domain Eukaryota; kingdom Viridiplantae; phylum Streptophyta; class Magnoliopsida; order Asterales; family Asteraceae; genus Senecio; species Senecio squalidus. The sequence goes on from CAJVGC010000111.1 coordinate 19,442, forward strand.
ATCCTTTCAAACTTCATTCTACAAAAATGCTAATAAGTATTTGACAAAGATTGTATTATAATACTTTTTAATTTCTAAATGTATATATCCTCTTTTTTTTATAACAACAGTCCGTAGTGATTAAAAACCAAAAACATGCATTAATTTGTTACAATATTTAACAACCCTTTTTATTTGGAGAATATATCACTCCCGACTTTAAAAATAAAAAATAGATGACATACAAGTTTTCATATGTATATACACTTATAAGAAATGTGTTTATCAACATTTTATTATTTATATAATAGCTTATTATAAAAATGAAAAAATTAGGAAAATGTAACCTTATTTTATATTGGACAAAAGGTCAAACATTTTATTATTCATGAGTGAATGGTTAGTGCTCACTTTTATGTCTTTTTGTATTGTTTTATATTCTTTGTGGCTATTAGTTTTAGGCCGGTTTGCTTGGATAATTGCTAATTAACAAGTTGCAACATTGAATATTTCTACGTTGACTATACTGATGGTATGAAAGATTCACATATTTGAATGCTTTTCTTTGGATGGTGGATGAGATTAATTTAGATTTAGGCTGAGCTTTGACTTTCCCCATTGAGTTTTCTTATTATAACTTAAAATTGTCAATATATTTGAATTGATTTCTTTTAAATTGAAATTAACCTTCATGTTGCAACTACTTTAAATGGTGGATAATGTATGAAATATGTATAAGGGGTATATAATTATTAAATCTTAACAAACATTCAATTAAATCAGTAAAAGTTTATGAATTATTATACACGTTTAAAAAGATTTATCAAAATTACATGAAGAGCGGAAAAAGGTTTAGTAAACATTGCTAGTTAATAAGCGCGAGAAGTCATTCATATATATATGTTTTAACGAAAGATGTTTGCAGAGTAACCACATACGCACCCAAACATTAGACCAAGCAGGATTGGGGTAAAGTTCCATTGATTTATCTATATTGAAGTTTAATTTTAGTGGTTTCCTGGAACTAATTGAAAAGTGGTTATTCTCTAATGATGAGAACTTAAAAGTAAAAAATATGTGTGTAAACAAACTTTGATCTACCGGCTACCCCTCAATATAGTTTCCTTTTTTAATTTAGGGGTTTTCTTTTGCTCACCACTATCCTAACAGGATGATTAAACGTAATAATAAACATTTACCTACATACTCATTACTTCACTGTCGTTCATGCATCTAACGATATGATTTTGTTTTCGGAGAAGTTAAAATTTCAAAGATATTATTGTAAGTAATTATTGTGAGTATTTTAAATCCCTTACATACAAATAATGTATTGTGTAATCACTCAGAACAAATATCTTAAATAAGTATTAAGATGTTATTATAAAGACATTTAGTTCCGTGATTTATTTATTTATCTTTTACTTATTAAGTTTGATATAGATAAAACGTCTATTTAGATAAATGTTGTGTATATAAAATAAAATAAAGTAATGTTTGTTTCAAGTATGAATAAATGAACATAAGGAAATAACATTTTCTTTTATCTCATTTTCTATCCAATACATTATTTTCTTTTAGTAGACCTTTAAAATGAATGTTCCTAACAAGAAATATGTTAACATATAAATTATGTATTAAAAATATTGTAAATTGTATAAAGATGCAAATTTAATAATACATAACATTTTAAAAATTAAACATAAAACCAAAATTAGTACAAATATAAAAATAAATAAATATAAAATACTATTTACAAAAGTCTAGATCGAAATATTTGTTACATTACTAATGAATATTGAATATTTGAAATTTTCATAATATTATCACTAATAAAATGGATATTAAAAAAAAAATAAACATTTTTGAAAAGATAAGGATATGATATTATGAATTAACAACTAATTACTAAAATATTAAAAGCAATTATAGTTAAATATCAAATAATATTTTATATAATAATAATAATGAAAAATTAACCGTTTGGAATGACTATAAAATCATACCTTTTTTTTTTAGTAAATCATTTTTTTCGAATTAAATTAAAAATAAACACTTTCTTAATACTTATTCTGTTAAGTCGGTTTCTAATTCGGTCATTCAAGTCAAATTCAAATACCATTTTAGGGATGACAATGGACTGGTTTTAGTTGGGGGATTTTTTCTTTTTCTTTGCCTAAACATGAACTCAAACGAAAAGTGTACGTTTCTAAAGAAAATCCAAAGTGAACCATTTGGTTTCTACTGTGGTTTGGTTTTTCAATTTTCGGTTTTTTTTTTTTAATTTGGTTTTTTCCTATTTTCGATTTTTGAACTTAGTATATTTTAACTAATAAACCTAACTTGATAGTGTGAAGATTGAAGAACTATTTACATATGCTTGCATACAAACAATAACAAACCATTACGAAAAGAAAAAATCAACCCACATCTATATTTTGTACATTAAAAATTTCATCATAGTTGACTACTTGCAATTGTATGGAAACAAAAACAAGATGTCAACTACGAGTAAATTACACAGATCGTCCCTAAGGTTTATATGAAATTACGGTTATTGTCCCTAAGTTTAAAAAGTTGCAAGGATTGTCCCAAAGTTTGGACTAATTATGGATTATGTCCCTATTTTAGACGGACGTCTAATATCACCGTTAGGGTTCCCTCACGTGTTAAACACGTGAGGGTATTTCAGTCTTTTCGCCCTACCTTTTTAATTACCCCTCTTTCTAAACGATTTTCTACCCCCTTTTCTAAACGAAACCCTACCTATTGATTTCAATTGAATTTCAGATAACAAAATCCCTCGCAATCCTTCATGGTGAATTGTTGGTGTGGAAGACATGCTGTTGTTCGCACTTCATGGACTTCACAAAATCCGGGTCGTCGTTTTTATGCTTGTCCCCAAATGGTAAGTTACCTTTTTTTGATTTCCATCAGTGACTCGTTTTTTGTTTTTTTGATTTCAAATCAATTTCCCTTTTCCTTTTTGATAGGGATCGAATTGTCGTTTTATTGGATGGGTTGATCCTCCAATGTGTGCTCGATCAACTATTATAATCCCTGGTTTATTGACGACAAGGAATAAGATGCAATCAAACATTAATCAGTTGGAACTTGAACGAAGAAGATTGAAGGTGTTATTGATTCTCAGTTGGATGGTTTTCTTAGTTTCTTGTATTTTAATGGTTGTATTAGGATAGTTTATGGTTATATGTATTGGTTTATGGTTTTCTCAGTTGTAATGGTTTTTGTAAGTTGTAATGGTTTATAGTTTTCTAAGTTGTAATGGTTTATGGTTATATGTATTGGCATATTTTTTTGATTTTGATTCTAGTATATACTAACACACAAGCAGAAACACAAACAAAAGACTAACACAAGCAGAAACACATAACATAAAAACCATAATACCATAAAACCATAAAGGTGTTCTGATGTTGTTTTCAAGTCACCTAAACAAAAGACATTACCCAAAAGACATAAAGTTCTTACACTAACATAAACTTGTTTTTAAGTCACCTAACACTAACACTTCTTGGTACCCTCCTTCCCCTTTTGCCCAATTGATTTCTTCCTTGTTCCAACACTCTTTTTCACTTTTTGACTACCACCTCCACTAGTTCCAACACCAGCTGCACTCTTTTTCCCTTTTTGTCTACCAGCTCCACTTGTTCCAACACCAGCTGCAGGGGCTCCACTATTCTTGTCTTTTTTACTCCATTCTAACAAAAGAATACAAAATCTTGTTATGACCCATTTGCTTACAACTAACAAGTAAAAATTTAACCAATATAATCACATTTGATTACCTGGAAGTTGACCCTTGCATGACCTCTTGTTATGACCCATTTGCTTACAAGAGCCACAAGTAACAGTTTTCCATTTCCTTGTCAATTTACCTCCTTGAACCATGTCATCCATCTCAAATTCACCCTTTCTTCTCTTTTTCTTTGGTCTACCAACTGGAGTATGATGGTAAGGTGTTCTTATAGATGTAGGAACTTCAGACTTAGGCCACATAATTGAACCAGTTACAGGTTCCACATGGAAGCTGTAAACTTGCTTCCATGTAGATAGTCTGTAACATGGATGAACCCATCTCTCAGGTATGCCAACATTTGTGTCATTTTGGGCCATGTTCCATATACAAGCAGTTATGTGCTTACAAGGTATGCCAGTTATTTCAAACTTTCTACAAGTGCATTGCCTTAACTGCATATCAACCACAGTTTGATCTGAGAAAGGAGCAGAAACTTCATACCTACTGCTGCCATTCCATATAGCATTGCATTGCACAGCTCTTGTTTTGATCTCCTCTAACAATTTAGTAGCAGTTGGTGTAAGATGCCCTTCAGATTTGGCAATGACTCCCTTAACAGCAACAATTCTTCTCATCAAATACTCCCTTATGTACTCCAAACAACTTATAATGGGCTTATCTCTCCCAGGTTTCAGTTGCTTATTGAATACTTCACACATATTATTCAACAGCACATCTGAGTTAGCAATCCCTGTTCATGTGAGCAGTTAAAAATATTTCAAACATAATATTCAAAATCTATAACATATTAACTAAAATCAATAATATTTCAAACCTGAAAAGTGGGACCTTGTCCAATGTTGAGGTGGAATTTCAAGTAGCCAATTGTATGCATCCTTATTGAACTCTCTTAACTCACTCATTGCCCTCTCAAAGTATGGAACACTTGTTTGAGATGCACACTTCCACAAAAGGTCTTTATATTTTTTCCCTCTCCACTGTTTCTTCATGTTTTCATGTATGTGCCTAAGGCAGTACCTATGTTCAGCACATGGAAACACTTTGGCAATTGCAGGGAGTATACCCTGTAACAAGTAGGTCACTCATTAATAATGCATAAATCAAAACAAAATGCAAAAATCAATAAAAATCATACCTTCTGTCTGTCAGTAACAAAGGTGAAATTAGACATCACACCTAGTTCAAGATCCCCTCCAAGACACTCCAAGAACCATTGACAAGATTCAGTTGTTTCTGCTTCAACTATTGCATAGGCTAATGGATAAATTCCATTGTTTGGATCTAGTCCCACAGCAGTAAGAATCTGTCCTGGGAAAGGACCACTCATGAATGCCCCATCCAATCCTAACAAGTTCCTTCCAATTGCTTTAAATCCTTCTTTTAAAGCCCCCAAACATATGTATATCCTCCTAAAAGCTCTGCTGTCAACCTCTGGATCTGGTTCAGGATGCACATCCAATCTTATAGTTGTACCAGGATTTCTTTTACTCAACTCTTCACAATAATCCCTCAACATATCATACTGAGCCATGTAATCACCCCTCACTTTATTGACAGCTTTTGACTTTGCCCTGAATGCTTTCATTTTACTAATTGAGAGTGCATATTTTTTTTGCAATTGATCCTGGATTGCTTTGATTGGTATATCTGGGTTAGACTCAATTTGGGAAACAAGCTCTTGGGATAGAAAACCAGCTGTGCATGCTTTAACTTCTCTAGTTTGGAGACATCTATGTTGACCTCTATATGTCTTTACTACCCAAGTTGATTCCCCTTTAACCTTGGCCACATACACTACCCAAGGACACCTACCCTCATTTCTTGGGACATTAAATACTCTACCTGTACCAAGATTCTTTTTTTGACTGCCCCCACTTGCCCCACTTTCCCCACTTGCCCTACTGGGCCCACTAGATCTAGTTACCCTACTTGGCCCAACAGGCTCACTTGGCCCAACAGGCTCACTTGGCCCAACATCTGCAGGTGGCACAACAGTTTTATATTGTCCATCTTCATCATTAAAAACAACTATACTCCCTGTACAAATGGCTCTTACCCTAATGTTGTCCTGCTTTATAACCCTCAAATTCCTTCTTGTTTCAATTGCAGCCTTTTTGACCAACTCAGTCACCTCCAATCTTGAACCAAATTCTTTCCCAGCATAAAAATATTCAACATCTACATTTCCAGCCTTCTTTTTCCTCAACTTCTTTAATTTTCTATTCCTAATGTTTTCAATACCATCACCTGAATCCTCAGCACTAGAAAATTCATCATTGTCTATAACTTCCACTTCAACTTCTTCAACAGTTGGATCATTATCTGTTACTAAACTCCTATTTGAGACACCACCAAACTCTACATTTGAATCAATATTTGAATGAAAGTCTCTCATGTCTACTGCAACCTCATTCACCATATTCTCTTCATCTACTAGATAGTCACTGTCATCTAAATCCTCATCTACAGCCTTGTTTTTATCCTCATCTACAGCCTTGTTTTTACCCTCATCAACAACTTTGCTTTTACCCTCATCTACAACTTTGCTTTTTCCCTTGTAATTTCTATCATCCACTAAATCATCTAAGCCCAGAAAAGGATCATCTAAGTCAGCAACTTTGCCTTTACCCTTATCAGTTGGATCACTAACTTGGTCATACTGTAACAACAACATTTTAGAGGTTCTGATTTTTCCTTTTGTCATTCTAGTTGGTGTGTCATCAGGTAATTCTTCAATTCTAACACTACTTCTTGGTGGTGTGACCTGGTCTAACAACAACATTTTAGAACTTTGGATTTTTCCTTTTGTCATTCTAGTTGGTGTGTCATCAAGGATTTCTTCAATTGCAACATTGGTTTTTGGTGGTGTGTTGTGGTCTACCTTAAAATAGGTGTTTAAACTAGTTGTACCATGTTCAATGTACACATTAATCATCTTATGTTCAACAACATGTTTAGACAACCTATTTATATCCTGGTCACTAGCAAGTGCCTCAAGTCCAAAGTCCAAATCAGTACCAGGAATCTCATAATGGTAATACATAATATCAGTACATTCATAGCCTAATTCTACCATAATATCATCCAACTCATGAACTGAAAAGGTATCAATATCTATAAGATCAACATAAGATTCAAGCCCATTAATATACCTCCTATCAGGGAAACTTGAAAACTTGCCACCGTGATGAATCTTCATGGTAAAATGTGTGGTGTCATTTTCTGAAAAAAGAAATAATTTGGTGTCAGTAACCATTACTATGGTTGTTAATGACTGGTTAATGACTACTAAAATGAACAATTAAAACTTACCATAAAACTGTGGTAGTAGATCGATATTATCGGTAGGTACTCGAACCCTAGTTTCAGTTATCACCATTTTTTTCTTTGACTGTAACCCTAATTTTCTGAGGAAGATGAAGAAGGAGGAAGACGAATTGTTAGGTGAAAAGTGAAGGATAAAAAGTGAAATCGTTTAGAAAGAGGGGTAATTAAAAAGGTAGGGCGAAAAGACTGAAATACCCTCACGTGTTTAACACGTGAGGGAACCCTAACGGTGATATTAGACGTCCGTCTAAAATAGGGACATAATCCATAATTAGTCCAAACTTTGGGACAATTCTTGCAACTTTTTAAACTTATGGACAATAACCGTAATTTCATATAAACCTTAGGGACGATCTGTGTAATTTACTCTTATAAATATTGAAGGTAGTAAAAAACTAGAAATCAACCCTTAATGTTTATAATTACATTTGTAGTTTACTACTTGAAATACATTCTAATCTACTTAAAATATTCTTATATTTATATCTTGTATTTTACATTCTAGTTCTATTTGCAATTGTATGAAGAAAAAAAAACTTTTAATGTTTATAATTACATTCGTAGTTGACTACTTGAAATACATTCTAATCTATGTATATAAGTTTTACTCGTATCTTATCAGCGCTATGCGGTAGGAGGTAATAAAGAATAGATAATACTGGTCAAAATTGATCACTAGTCGTAGCAATGAGAAATTGAGCATTTTTCAGTACGAGTGTTTATGTGTACTAAATATTACTCTCTCTCCGTCCCATTTTGTTTGCCATATTTGACTTTTTGAAGTTTTTGATTTTCTAGCTTTGACTTTATCTATATATTTTTATGCTATAAAATAATTAATTCAAACTATATGAATGGATTGTATTATATATGTATATTTTCATCATTATAATTTTCATTGTTATAAATTTCATTAAAGATTATAACAAATAGAAATGTTGATGTTTAGTTGACTTTGCTATTGGGCTTTTGGGATATAAGTTTTAGGTTTTGGGCTTTTGGCATATTTGATCCTTTCATTAATTATCATCAAAATCATTGAGTATATATATATATATATATAGTTAATTACAAAAATCGTCCCTAATGTTTATATGAAATTACGGATTTCGTCCCTAAGTTTAAAAAGTTGCATAAATCATCCATTTTTAGAAACTAATTACCTTTTTCGTCCATAAGATTTGCCCCAATGACGGATTTCATCCCTAAAGTTTGTCCTTAATTACGAATTCGGTCCCTAGGATTTGCCAAAATTTCAGGTGCAAATTAGAAATTAGGGACGAAAAGCGTAATTAATTTCTAAACTTGGACGATTTTATGCAATTTCTTGAACTTAGGGACGAAATCAATAATTTGAAGTAAACCATAGGGACGATTTATGTAATTAACTCTCTCTCTATATATATATATATATATATATGGGGAGGTTCTTGTAAAAAGTCTTATATTTATAAAAAGTGGAGGAAACATTCTTGTAGTGACATTGACAACTTTAGAAAAAAAAATTATTTTTTTATTTTTGGATAAAAAAATAATATTTTTAATAAAAAAAATATTAAAAAAAAAAATCGAAATTCTTTTTTTCGAAAAAACTTTTTTTTTTTCCTCGAAAAAAATATGATGCACATTTATGATGCACACCTATGATGAACAATTATGTGTGCATCATAGTTGAATATCAAAGCTTTTTCGTGTGCATCATTAATATGCATCATATTTTGTGTGCATCATTAATGTGCATCATATTTTTATGTGCATTATATTTTTATGTGCATCATATGACGTGACATATTACGTTATCAAAAAAAAAATTCAAAATTTTTTTTTTCCAAAATCTTTTTTTTTCTTTTCGATATATTTATTTATTTTTATTTTTTTTTAATAAAAAAATAAAAAAAATATTTTTAAAAAAAAAAAAAAATATAAAAAATATATTTTTTTTAAATTTCACATAAATTGTCACATGTTACTACAAGAATATGTTTCCTCCACTTTTTACAAATATAAGACTTTTATTTGATCCTACTCCTATATATATATATATATATATATATATATATATATATATATATATATATATATATATATATATATATATATATATATATATATATATATATATATATATATATATATATATATATATATATATATATATATATATATATATATATATATATGTATATATATATATATATATATTGAGGTTCAAAAGGGATCTCTAATTTTCTAGAGATCCAGGGATCACTTCCTAACCACACATTTTTCCTTATATCTTTGTTCTTTTTTTTTCATTTTTTTTTTCTAAATTTTTTTTTTACTATTTTTCTAAAAAAAAAATTTACTTTTTTCCTTTTTCTTTTTATTTACTTTTTTTTTTTTTTTTTTTTTTTTATTTCCGAAAATCATATTTGATTTTCAACCTTAATTTTTAAAAATCACATGTGATTTTCAATCTACAAATATTTTATGGGTAAAATCACGTTTGATTTTAAAAAATTATTGATTATGTTTTACCAAAATCACATGTGATTTTTAACTTACAAACTATTTTGCTTATAAAATCACATGTGATTTTCGAGAAACAAATTTTTCAAGTGTGACTTTAAAATTTATAAAGTTTGGTTTTTGAAAATCACATGTGATTTTCGACAAAAAAAAAAAATTAACGTGTGATTTTAAAATTTATAAATTTTGGTTTTTGAAAATCACATGTGATTTCAATTTTTTACAAAAAAATCACATGTGATTTTGAAAAAAAAAAGTTAAGTAAAACATAGCAAAAAAAAACCGAATTAAAAAACGAAAAAAAAAAATGAAAAGGGAAAAATGAATGGCTAGGAAACCTTTGTGGTTTTGACCCCTAAGGGAATTTGTGTGGCTAAAAAGTGGATCCTTGGATCTCTAGAAAATTGAGGATCTCATTTGAACCTCACCCTATATATATATATATATATATATATATATATATATATATATATATATATATATATATATATATATATATATATATAGAGGTGGGTTCATTTAGGAACCATCAATTATTTAGGAACCATTAGGAACCATTTTTAGGCAAGGTGACAATTTTGTAATTAAGTCAAATCCCCAAATTGGAAATCAATTAAAACCCACTTTAAAATACTAATTAACTTTAAATTAACATATCTAGAGTATAACTAGGTTTTAGGAAAAACTAAATACACCATTAAAACAAGCATTTAATTATCTTTCCAACGAGCACCCACTTGATATACTTTTGACGACTTTTTTTTTTTTTTTTTTTTTTAGTGAGTTTCGGTATATACACTAGTGTATATACTAAATATTCACCAGTGTATATACTAATTCACCAAAAACACATCTAAACCATATACACTATACACTAGTGTATACACTATATTCACTAATGTATAGTTATACACTAGTGTATTTATACACTACAGTAGTGAATTTATACACTACAGTAGTGTATTTATACACTACAGTAGTGTATTTATACACTAGTGTATACACTATATTCACTAATGTATAGTTATACACTAGTGTATTTATACAATATACACTAGTGTATACACTATATTCACTAATGTATAAGATGTATTCTCTATTGAATACATGGTATTCACTGGTGTATATTGTATATTCACTTGTGTATATTGCGTATTCACTGGTGTATATTGTATATTCACTTGTGTATATATATATTGTATATTCACTTTTGTATATTGCGTATTCACAATTAAAAGGAAATTAATATAAAGATTCGTATACATTAGTGAATATAGTGTATACACTAGTGTATAGTGTATATGGTTTAGATGTGTTTTTGGTGAATTAGTATATACACTGGTGAATATTTAGTATATACACTAGTGTATATACCGAAACTCACTAAAAAAAAAAAAAAAAAAAAGTCGTCAAAAGTATATCAAGTGGGTGCTCGTTGGAAAGATAATTAAATGCTTGTTTTAATGGTGTATTTAGTTTTTCCTAAAACCTAGTTATACTCTAGATATGTTAATTTAAAGTTAATTAGTATTTTAAAGTGGGTTTTAATTGATTTCCAATTTGGGGATTTGACTTAATTACAAAATTGCCACCTTGCCTAAAAATGGTTCCTAATGGTTCCTAAATAATTGATGGTTCCTAAATGAACCCACCTCTATCTATATATATATATATATATATATTATATATATATATATATATATATATATATATAACGGAAGGATTGAAACAATTCTAGAGATGTCATGTAGATAGTTTTAGAAACGACTTGTCACAAAAATTTTATTAAAAGGTTTTTATAAATATTAAATTAAATAAGTTTATATATTATTACTTATTTAATTCATAAATATATATAAGTATTGGATAAATACTAATATTATTTCAGTTTCATCTAGATAATAATTAAAAGCATATAACAATTTGGCCGGATATGTATCTCTACAAAATCCTATTTCTTTAGATTTGTAATCATTGATTTTTTTTATTAAATATTTTAATATCATTTTTATAGTACGTCATCAATTATTTTTTATTATTTGTTATAATAAGTTGCTTTATAATCTTTAATACTCAATTTGTCCCAAAAAGTTATCCAACTTTCTATTTATGTTTGTCCCAAAATTGTTGTATATTTTCAAATATGGGTAATTAAAATATATATTAATTCCCATTTTACCCTTAAAAGGATTTAACCTTTTAAATTCTAAAAGTAAATAATCTCGTAATTCAGGGTCATTAATAAGTAATGAAATAAAAAAAGATACTTCGTTAATTAAATCTATCTTAGTTTTTATTTACCTTTTTTCCATACAATTTTTTTTTTTTTTTTTTTTTTTTTTTTTTTTTTGTAACAAAGGAAGTAATTAATATGTAAAAATATATACGTTCTTAAATTAAATTCCATACAATCAAGGAAGATTTCTATTTTCTAATCTCGAATATTTGCAATGGTGTGCTTGTTAATGATATAGGGTGTATAGTTTGAATTTAAAGTCTCTACGTTTGTATAGATGCAGGATAAAAAAAATTATGTTGTATTTATACCAAATGTGTTTCTTTCAAGACAAACTCCAAAAAACGGTTAATTGAATCGAAATTTGTATTTAACCAATTAATCAACAACTTATAACCATAACCAACTCGTTACTAATTTCAAAATAACTGGTTATCAGTTCAGGTCCGGGTCATAACCAAACCGAACCATACTCACTGGTCGCCCCAATATAATGTTAGAATTGCTTTAAAATAATGACTAAAATAAACCATTAAAACATTTATAATTACCAAATTCTACAAAGAATTGAATAAAAAGAAGTTACTAAAATTGTTATAATGAACCATTAAAACATTTACTAAAAGGATCCCACATGTAAAACAATCACACAAAATAATATCATAATAGTACATATGACTTGACAAAATTGTTATAATGAATAAGGTGAATACAAAAAAGTTACAATATCATAATTTACCAAACGCCAAAAGTATAATTCATTTATATGAATTTGCCTTAATACAACTGTCTAAATCATCTCCCCAAAGAAATTTAATACAAAATCCTTTCCTTGCATATAAAGTTTCCAATATTTTGCATCACGTCCTACATAAAATTCTTTTTACCGAGCTTTCCTACTACTAGTATGTACTTTAGGTTTGGCCAAGAGTGCTTGTTGGTACAATATAACACGACAAAATGCAAAGTTTTGATTCATTTGAAAAGAATTTTGTGTACTCCACAATATAATCATCCTTCTCAAACTCATTTGGTCACATCGATTTATTTCTCAATAAGAAAACGAACCTTCGAAAACGTTTCATACTCCAAATATAAGTTTACTAATGCACTAAATTTAATAGCACTCACATCGCAATGTTCATCTTCTCAGTCGCCTTTTTGAAAACTTAATAAACTCAAAGTTTACGTATATATGATATAAAGGATAGAATATCTTGGTCAATCGTAAAAGATTAAAACTTTCATGAAAAGTTAATAAAATGTTTAAGCTGAAAAAAATAAAAATTGAAGCATTTACCCCAATTACCTCAACATAAATTATATATATAATTTCGTTTGTTTCAGAAAATACGAGTAACATTAATAATAAGAGAAAAGGTTTAATTAAAATGAAAAGTGTGGATAAAAGTTATATTAATGCATATATAAATTTGAAAAATTTCCCTTTATTCTATTGATGTTGAAAAGAGCGATCAAAAATGAAAAACAATGCAAAGCTGAATACATCAAAATGGAGTATAAGAGATGTTATATTAGGAATGTAGAATTCATTTTCGGTTTGTTGGTTTTGTTATTGTTAGATAATAGATGTGACCATATGAGTTTGATAAGGATACTCACCTTGAGGATAAATATATATATCAAATAAATCAAATAACAAAATGTTGTGTTTTTGTGTTTGTACAAACAAACACTCTTGTCTAAAGCTAGAGTACGTAATAGACTGAAGGAGCAACCTTTGAAAAAAGACTTTATGTGCAAGAGGTCTTGCCAAACAAATATATACTTCATGTTTTGCGAAATGTTATTATAATATTATAGTTCTCTTTGGAAATGTGTGGGTATTTTTTCTATCTGGCAAAATTGTTTTGGGTCCTTTTATGCTGAAAAAATTCAAGAAGAATAAGATATACCTCATTAGATAGATTTGCTTCTATGAGGCAAAATACATGCTCATAAAAAAAATTGATTTTGCAAGTTTATTTGATTCCCCTCCATAAACCCTTGTATTTGTTTTCTCTCGTAATGTTTTATCCATTCCGACCTACACGTCCACAAGATATAGATCTATGTATTAGAAGATATATAAACTTGAAAACTTCATAAAAGGTGTAACTTGCAATAGGTAAATATTAAATGTTAAGGTGTTTTAGAAGAAAGTAATATTTAAAAATTAATTATATACATTTTTACATGCTTATGTTTGTAGATCTAAAGTTTTTTCTATGAATTATGAAATTAATATAAGTTTATCAAATAATAATAAGAATATGATTGCAAATGGTAGTGATATCTACAATCCATATTCAAATATGGGATGAAATATTTATATGTGGAAACAATTAATCAAGAGAAATAAAACGAAATAGCGAAAACATGGTAACTAAAAAATAGACCTTAACATCGACGTTCGATCGAACAAATTGAGAATCGGCAACCTTTAATCTTACGCGGCCGCCGCTCTCTTCTTTCAGTAGGGTTTTTTCTTTCTGCCTATGTTGGTCTAACTAGGTTACGTAATTTATAGAGAATGGATGTCTTATCGTTGCCGTTGGATCAAATATCAACGGCAAGATATGTACAGAAGGTATAAACTCCACATCGAACGTTGATTTTGAATCCTTTAATTCGTAGTCATTCCAACCGTTAGATCTTAGGTAATAAATGTGTAAAAATTTAATTTTTTCATATTAACAAATTTTCTATAAATGAATTTTACGAGTATATTTTTCCGTATGTTGTGCCGGATTCTAGCATATATATATATATATATATATATATATATATATATATATATATATATATATATATATATATATATATGTTTATTGAATAATATAAGACGATAAATGAACATTAAAACATAAAATCCAATGCATACCGTAAGATACTTAGAGGGGGGAGGGGGTGGTGAGTATATTATCTTGTAATTTAGAAGGCTTTCTAACTTTTATGGTGATTTGATACAATAAAGTGAAGAGTTTAGGGAAAGAAATGCAAACGCAAATCAACACGATGATTTATAAAGGTTGGGAGGATGTTAACTAATCCTCTTTAATCCACTCCTGATATCGCTTATTTATATGATTATATCATCACGATATTTGTTATGTTTTTAGTCCAAAACTTAATGGATAGGCCCTTTTCGTACTCATGTTTCATGTAAAGTATGTATTTAGATATTTGAACGTAATTGGAGCAAAACAAGTTGTTTTGGACTAAAGAACGCAAGAAAGGAATAAAGTAAAGTTGTTGGTAGCTGCTGAAGCTCGACAGCGCCGCAGTCATGGGGCACTGGGACGTAGCGAGAATGACTTTTAATTGTGAGCTTAATGAGGTGCAACTGCGACGCAGTAGCTTACGACTGCGCCACAGTCGGTTGATTTTTGGCTCTTACGAAATTGGCTTAATTGTCATTCATTTCTTGATTGGAAGGGTCTCTTGGCATCATTTTTAGAAGGGAGAACCAGTTTTCATGATCATCATCTTTCTCATCATTGGAATTATTGTTACCATCACAATTTTGGAGTTTGGAGAAGGAATTATCGAAGCTATTTTCACAATTTTTTTCACGAGTTTTTCATAGATACAATTGCAAGTATTGTTTTGGTTCGTATTAAACTCAATCACCATTTTATTTCGGTACAATTATGTCTTTTTCATCTATTATGTGTTTATTTATTAATATGAGTGCCAATTTTCTTATACGTTTCCTTGGATATGTGATTGTTTGTATGGTTAGTTTTAAGTATGAATTTTTTTGATTGATGTGTGTTTGGTTAATTGGGGATCCGTTTGGGTTTAAGCCTTAACTAAATTATTAAATTGCTTAAGTTCTTGTTTAAAAGTCGGGTATTCGAAAGCAACTCGGGATTTTTCTTAAATAGGAATGAATATGTCAACGGTCTGTAGTTGATAAAAGTTAACGGTATTCGAAAAGTAAGTCTAAACACAAACGCTAGTTAGTAAAATAAGAGAAATCGGTTTATTAACTAGTAAACTATTCGAAAGGAAGTTTATAAATTAATTCTCACACATGGGCTTGATACTTTATGCACAATTATATGGGGTGTTAACCATATTCGAAAGGAATGGTTGCACGTTGGGTAATTGGAGAAATCCGGTATTCGAAAGGAACTTGGTTTTAAATTAGAACTATATCAACATTTCATACTTAGGAAAGATCATATATTCGTGAACGGTTCCGAGCAAGTGCCTTTATCAAATCTTGAATCACAAATCAGTTTTTAATCGTTGTTATTGTTAGTTTAATTATAAAAACCCCAAATTTGTTACTTGTTACTTGTCAAGCTAATAACTCAATTTAATATAGTCCTTGTGTTCGAACCCGAATTTGCCAATACTATACTACGATCGATAAGGGTATACTGCCCGGTATCGTAGTCTAAAGTAAGCGTTTTTGGAAAACTAGATTTCGCACATCAAGTTTTTGGCGCCTCTGCCGGGGACTTGATCTAATTGAGTTTTTAGTTGTTAGTTTTATCGTGTGTTGAATAGTATTCACGGTATCTCTTATTTATGTTGTGATTTTCATGTGATTTGTTAGTGGATGTACACGAGATCCCAAGGGAAGCACGTTGTGAGTCCATTTTCGGATCTGGAGAGAGTTTTTCGAAAACAAGGGGTAAAGGCGGCATTGTTTAGTGAAAACGAGTCTTCCGAGGAGGAAGAGGGTCTTATTTTAGGGGCAAACTATTTTGAGCCAAACGAAATGTCACAACACGGAGAAGACGATGTTCTTGTTAACGACCCGCCCAACCCGTTTGACATACCGTTGATCAACCGTAACCGGGGAATGACTTTTCCGTTAAAGGTCATCACCTTAAGATGATTCAGGATAGTTCGTTTGATGGTAATTCAAAAGCTGACCCACATAAGCACATTGCAACGTATACAGAGATATGTAAGATATTTCTCTATAGAGATGGTTTAGAGGAGAGAGTCATGCTTAGCTTATTCCCGTCATATTTAAGGGGAGAAGTTAAGACATGGTTCTATGAGTTGGAGCCGGAATCGATCGAGACATGGAAAGAATTGAAGGAATTGTTCGTGACCCGTTTCTTTCCGGCCATCTTGGGTAGGAAGCTTTTGAACCAGATTTGGAGTTTTCACCAATTTGAAAACGAGACCACAACGAAAGCTTGGATTAGACTCAAAGATCTGTTAAGAAATTGTCATGGTCACGGTCTTGATAGGGAGCAGATTGTTGATAACTTTTACCACGGTTTGGATAATCGTTCTCAACACGATTTGGATCTTGCGGGTGGTGGTAATTTCTTATATAAGTCACCTAATGATGCTTATCGCATGATGGAAGATCAAGTTCCAGCCGGAATTGCTAGAGATCGGGATTGCTAGAGATGTGGTCAATAGGACTAGAAAAGTTTGGGGGTCGGTTAACCAAGTGGAAGGAGGTAGTAGTAGCAGAAGTGGAACAACGTAGATCGTAAGCGAGATAAAATCTTTATCGGAGCAGATAAATAACCGAATGGGTCGTTTGGAGAAATATGTTCATCTAGTGAGAAATGGTTGTGGAAAATGTGGAGGGCCACATTATACGAAAGATTGTGAACAAAAGGTTGAAGATGTCAATTATGCAAACTATGGTTTTCAAAACCGTGGGAATTATCAAAATCGTCAACAAGAAGGAGGCAATGATGGGTATGGTAACCAAAACCTAGGAAATCGAAATGATGGGCGATTTCAGCAAAATCAACAAAAACCGAGAGAAGATGAAGAAGATTCGAGCCTGAAGGAAATGATGAAAGATTTTATTCACACTCAAAAGGCGAAAAACGACTTGATGGCTAATTCGATCAAGGGGGTACATGAGAAGATAGATCAAGGACAAAGAAATACCCAGACGACCGTTCAAGACTTAGAGCGGAGGTTTGAACGGCTGAACAAAAGGTTTGCAAATCTACCAACGGGTCAAATAACGAGTTCTACCCAACCAAACCCGAGACCGAATAATCCAAACAACAATGGTGGTCAATCTATTCAAGGTCCTAGGTACCAAGCACCACATCATCGGGATGAGCATGTTAACGCGACAGAGACACGATCTGGTTTTAAGTATGGGGGCGTGCAAGAAAGTGAGCCGAACTTGAACGAAAAAGTAAAAGTAGCTAATTAATCTATCATAATACTAATATTATTTTAATTTCGTGTTATCCAATTAAAAAAGTTAAGATTAATGATTCTAATATTTATGTAGAGTATGTAGATATCACTTGACCAAGAAATACTACTACTTACTCGAAGTTTATTTCAATATAAGATCTTAATGTTACGCTTACACCATTATCATGCATTTTATATCTTTTGTCATTATCTTTATTTAGCATACATTCACATTACTATATTCTAAATAATGCTAATAACAATATTGAATAATAACGTTTCGTATGAGATAATATATAACTAAAATGGATATACTTGATTATTTGAATACAAAAATATCATTCAAAATTGAAGGAAATATAGTGTATGTCATTTGGTCTGTTACAAATGGAACATTATATATGATTACAAGCATTTCATAGTGAAAGAAGTCGCGGGCCTATCTGAAGAGGTTCTTTATGTGCGGGATCCTGGTTTAGCTTGTCGGTTTTATCAGTGTTCTTCACGGTAAAGGTGTACGACATGCTTCGTTCTCGGTGGCGCTACATTGGTAAGGAGTTGGAGCTACTCCTGTGCTGAGTCCAAGGCAGGACGAAACGAGTGACCTCCATCTTTAGAGTCTTCCAAAGCTTACTCGACATCGTTAAGACCGAAATTAAGATCAGATGCTCGAGTGCCACACGAGTCAAAATCTAACTCCGTGACATTTTGGTTGCTTTGAACACACCTTTTTTTTATAAAACTTTGTGTAAAAATTGACAAACCATCTATGCACTTTATTCCAAACAATTGCTACCAAATAATTACATGTACTTTCAAGTAAACCTACACTATTATCATGTTTTATTTGAATATATTTATCAATAAACATTATCTCAAATATTGTATTTAGAGTAAATAAAAGACATAACACCATTTAAAGAATATCATTAAACTCGTCATTTTCAAAATTGTTCAATCATGTATTAGTTATATATTAAAGTATTTATTTATATTTAAGTTTAACATTATAGAATTTGTGGTTTGGGATTAATTAAAAACAACACCCCACTAATATTTTATTAAACCTACTTTGTAACTATAACAATTTAATTCATAAGATATCCTAAAAAAACATAGACAACCTTATGTAACAAAATATTTTAGTGAGGTTATATATTATTGGTCACATCTAAAGCATGTTTTATGTAACATTTTTAATTAGTTTAAATCAATTTTAATCGGTATATTTAGATAGTTACTTATATAATATAAAACTTATTAATAGTACTATATAATAAAACATATATTAATTAAATTATAAGCTAATTTTATGATTAACGTATATTTTATGGGTATTAAAATTAGTTATCAAGTATATATCATATGCAATTTTAGTTATATCAAATTTTATTTCAAAAAACAAAAAAACAAGTAGTCAAAATTCTTTTTTTCTTAGGTAAGTTATATATTTTATATATAAATTCTCTTTTAGGAATTTTACGTACTAGTGTTTAAATCACGACAATCGCAACGGTGTAATTTGTTTCTTCTAATAATTAAAATGAGATCAATGGTCAAGATTATATCTTTTAATCTTTTTAAATTATGTGTCTTTAATGATTATTTCTCATTAAAGGATATAGTATATTGTTAATGTTGTGATTATTAACTTTTCTTTATAATTTTCATTTAAAAGTAACTTTCAAAATTTTAATTTAAACATTATTTTTTATATAAACACTTTACTTTAAGAATCTATAACTGGATTTTGCCTATGTGTATTGCGGCATATGTTAAAGTCATAAATTAAAAAAAATTGTTAAAATATATAAAAAGAGTTAAAATATAAATCATGATACAATGAACAACAATGGTTTTATACAGTGTGCAATACATATAAATAGAAGTCCTAATAAAACTTCAACAATTAAATTCATAAAAAAGTATGCAATAGATTTAAAATAAAGTCTTAATAAAACATATAATAAAAAGTGTGTTATAAATATAAAATAATATGAGACGTAAATAATCTATTTAACATTGCAATCCAAACACAAAAGATAAAACATAAAATTCAAAAAACGTAAATAACCTAAAGAAAGAAATTAAAACTTAAAAGTTTAGATAAGAAAGGGAAAAAACATGCATCCAACCGTTCACAAAACATTAATAATGCAAGTTACAAGAGTATAATAAGTCGCTTTATAATCTTTAATACTCGCTTTGTCCCAAAAAGTTATCCAACTTTCTATTTATGTGTGTTCCAAAATTATAGTATATATTTTTAAATAAGGATAATTAAAATATATATTACTTCCCATTTTACCCTTACAAAGATTTAACTTTTTAAATTCTAAAAGTAAATGATCTCGTAATTCAGGGTCATTAATAAGTAATGAAATAAAAAAAGATACTTCGTTAATTAAACATATCTTAGTTTTTATTTACCTTTTTACATACAACTTTTTTTTCTTTTTTTTTTGGGGGGGATAGAGGAAATAATTAATATGTAAAAATATATACGTTCTTAAATTAAATTCCATACAATCAAGGAAGATTTCTATTTTCTAATCTCGAATATTTGCAATGGTGTGCTTGTTAATGATATAGGGTGTATAGTTTGAATTTCAAGTCTTTACGTTTGTATAGATGCATGATAAAAAATTATGTTGTATTTATACCAAATGTGTTTCTTTCAAGACAAACTCCAAATAATGGTTAATTGAATCGAATTTTGTATTTAAACAATTAATCAACAGCTTATAACCATAACCAACTGGTTACTAATTTCAAAATAACTGGTTATCAGTTCAGGTCCGGGTCATAACAAAACCGAACCATACTCACTCGTCCCCAATATAATGTTAGAATTGCTTTAAAATAATAACTAAAATAAACCATTAAAACATTTATAATTACCAAATTCTACAAAGAATTGAATAAAAAGAAGTTACTAAAATTGTTATAATGAACCATTAAAACATTTACTAAAAGGATCCCACATGTAAAACAATCAGAAAAAATAATATCATAATAGTACATATGACTTGACAAAATTGTTATAATGAATAAAGTGAATACAAAAAAGTTACATTATCATAATTCACCAAACGCCAAAAGTATAATTCATTTATATTAATTTGCCTTAATACAACTGTATAAATCATCTCCCCAAAGAAATTTAATACAAAATCCTTTCCTTGGACATAAAGTTTCCAATATTTTGCATCACGTCCTACATAAAATTCTTTTTACCGAGCTTTCCTACTACTAGTATGTACTTTAGGTTTGGCCAAGAGTGCTTGTTGGTACAATATAACACGACAAAATGCAAAGTTTTGATTCACTTGAAAAGAATTTTGTGTACTCCACAATATAATCATCCTTCTCAAACTCATTTGGTCACATCGATTTATTTCTCAATAAGAAAACGAACCTTCGAAAACATTTCATACTCCAAATATAAGTTTACTAATGCAGGAAATTTTAATAGCACTCACATCGCAATGTTCATCTTCTCAGTCGCCTTTTTGAAAACTTAATAAACTCAAAGTTTACGTATATATGATATAAAGGATAGAATATCTTGGTCAATCGTAAAAGATTAAAACTTTCATGAAAAGTTAATAAACTGTTTAAGCTGAAAAAAATAAAAATAGAAGCATTTACCCCAATTACCTCAACATAAATTATATATATAATTTCGTTTGTTTCAGAAAATACGAGTAAGAGTAATAATAAGAAAAAAGGTTTAATTAAAATGAAAAGTGTGAATAAAAGTTATATTAATGCATGTATAAATTTGAAAATTTCCCTTTATTCTATTGATGTTGAAAAGAGCGATCAAAAATGAAAAACAATGCAAAGCTGAATACATCAAAATGGAGTATCAGAGTGTTATATTAGGAATGTAGAAAACATTTTCGATTTGTTGGTTTTATTATTGTTAGATAATAGATGTGACCATATGAGTTTGATAAGGATACTCACCTTGAGGATAAATATTTATCAAATAAATCAAATAACAAAATGTTGTGTTTTTGTGTTTGTACAAACAAACACTCTTGTCTAAAGCTAGAGTACGTAATAGACTGAAGGAGCAACCTTTGAAAAAAGACTTTATGTGCAAGAGGTCTTGCAAAACAAATATATACTTCATGTTTTGCGAAAGGTTATTATCATATTATAGTTCTCTTTGAAAATGTGTGGGTATTTTTTCTATTTGGCAAAAGTGTTTTGGGTCCTTTCATGCTTAAAAAAGTCAAGAAGAATAAGATATACCTCATTAGATAGATTTGCTTCTCTGAGGCAAAATACATGCTCTAAAAAAATTTGATTGTGCAAGTTTATTTGATTCCCCTCCATAAACCCTTGTATTTTTTTTCTCTCGTAATGTTTTATCCATTCCGACCTACATGTCCACAAGATATAGATATATGAATTAGAAGATATATAAACTTGAAAACTTCATAAAAGGTGTAACTTGCAATAGGTAAATATTAAATGTTAAGGTGTTTTAGAAGAAAGTAATATTTAAAAATTAATTATATACATTTTTACATGTATATTTTTGTAGATCTAAAGTTTTTTCTATGTATTATGAAATTAATATAAGTTTATCAAATAATAATTAGAATATGATTGCAAATGGTAGTGATATCTCAGATCCATATTCAAATATGGGATGAAATATTTATATGTGGAAACAATTAATCAAGAGAAATAAAACGAAATAGCGAAAACATGGTAAATAAAAAATAGACCTTAACATCGACGTTCGATCGAACAAATTGAGAATCAGCAACCTTTAATCTTACGCGGCCGCCGCTCTCCTCTTTGAGTAGGGTTTTTTCTTTCTGCCTATGTGGGTCTAACTAGGTTACGTAATTTATAGAGAATGGATGTCTTACCGTTGCCGTTGGATCAAATATCAACGGCAAGATATGTACAGAAGGTATAAACTCCGCATCGAATGGTTGATTTTGAATCCTTTAATTCGTAGTCATTCCAAACCGTTAGATCTTAGGTAATAAATGTGTAAAAATTTGATTTTTTTCATATTAACAAATTTTCTATAAATGAATTTTACGAGTATATTTTTCCACGTGTTGTGGCGGATTCTAGAGATCCGAGGATCCCTTCCTAACCACCAAGTTTTTCTTATATCTTTGTTCTTTTTTTTTACTTTTTTTCTAAAATTTTTCTTTTACTTTTTTCTTTTACCTTTTTATTTACTTTTTTTTTTTTTTGTTTCGAAAATCATATTTGATTTTCAACCTTACTTTATAAATATCACATGTGATTTTCAATCTAGAAATCTTTTATGGGTAAAATCACGTTTGATTTTAAAAAATTATTGATTATTTTTTTCCAAAATCACATGGGAGTTTTAACCTACAAAGTATTTTGCTTATAAAATCACATGTGATTTTCGAGAAACAAATTTTTCTAGTGTGACTTTAAAATTTATAATTTTTTTGTTTTTGAAAATCACATGTGATTTTCGACAAAAAAAAAAAACTCACGTGTGATTTTAAAATTTATAAATTTTGGTTTTTGAAAATTGTTTGAGCAAATAGTAGCAGGCTCAGTAACTTGGGTTAGATTGATCACTCTCTTGGCCTCCTGCTCAAGCAGTGCAAACCTAACAGACTCTTGGCGAGTCTAAGGTGGACAAGAGATTGATCGGAAGGGCTTGATGGAATATGTTTAAGTATTCCAGTCAGTGAGTATGTGAGGAAGATGATTGCTACGGCAAGTAGGTATGCTGGTGAGCTAATACTGTGTGTGCGTAGAGGATGGAAAATGTTAGTGTGTCCAAAACCTGAAGTGTTAAGTATTTATACCCAACACTTCCAGGTATTAACAACGTATGGCAATGATGACCATTTATGGCTCATCAATAGGATTTCAATGGCCCTTAACGTCTATGTTATTAATATGACCTTATTAATACTCTGACGGTTACACTCAAGGATTATGCTTGAGTGTCTGACTGGTAGGATGTCAGGAGTATGGTACTGTGAGACGAACTCCAAAGCACCATTGGTCTACACAAATCTTTATGCATGCCAGGCCATGAGTGTCGGACTGATCGGCAGGTCTCCAGACACAGGGGCGCTAAGTGCCGGGACACGGCCGGGATATGAGGCTTGGCTCCCGGACACTGCCGGGGCACGGGGCCTGGTTCCCGGATTGCCGGGACACGGGACCAGGTTCCCGGACATTGACGGGACACGGGACCAGGTTCCCGGACATTGCCGGGACACGGGGCCAAGTTCCCGGACACTGCCGGGACACGGGCTTGGCTCCCGGACATCTGCCGGGACACGGGTTCGGCTCCGGACACTTTGCCGGGACACGGCTTGGCTCCCGGACACTTTGCCGGGACACGGTTTGGCTCCCGGACACTTTGCCGGGACACGGCTTGGCTCCCGGACACTTTGCCGGGACACGGCTTGGCTCCCGGACACTTTGCCGGGACACGGCTTGGCTCCCGGACACTTTGCCGGGACACGGCTTGGCTCCCGGACACTTTGCCGGGACACGGCTTGGCTCCCGGACACTTTGCCGGGACAACGGCTTGGCTCCCGGACACTTTGCCGGGACACGGCTTGGCTCCCGGACACTTTGCCGGGACACGGCTTGGCTCCCGGACACTTTGCCGGGACACGGCTTGGCTCCCGGACACTTTGCCGGGACACGGCTTGGCTCCCGGACACTTTGCCGGGACACGGCAGGGAGCCAGAAGGCCGGGAGCTGAGAGCCGGAAGGGACTAAGAGCCTTTCCTTGATGTAGAAGGGACTTAGTCTTTATACTGTGTTGTGTTAGCTTTTTAGGGCTTATAGGCTATATGTATCGAGCCTATTCCCTACTAACACTATCATGCCCCCCAGTTAGGTTTTAAAATGGTTTTTTGAAGCCTAACTTTTTTTTTTTTTTTTTTTTTTTGTGTTCTTATTGTCTCTTCCGGCTATCTTTTGGCCATGCCTTACTTGGCCGTTTGAGATTGCCTTGAGTAGTTCTGACCGAGGTCATGTCCAATGTGTCTTGTGGAAAATAATGTTTTATTGGGTGATCAAGCCAATAATACATTTTTAACCTGCTATCTTGGATGTTGTGTCACACCATCTTAGGTGTGCGTAAGAGTAATTATATTGAGTTGTGTCTATGACAATCATTTGAGTACCTATGGTGCTTTTGTATGTCGATGACATAGCTAGATGTTGGCATCTCGTGTATATTTCATATCGTGCCGATGGCACTTTTGTTGGTTAACCTTCAATTTGTTTTACTCGCGAGTGATGTCGCTTCCCAATAAGAAGTGCTTGCCTTTTCCCAGTAGGTAAAAAGACGAATATGTGATTGCATGTTTGGCGTAGATTTAAGATGTCTATATGTGCCTTTTGCTAAATTTCCTTCCAAACGTAGTTTGGGGTGGTGCATCAGGTTTGTTGCCTTGTGGGATACATAGATCAGACCATTTTGTATTTTGAGGTGCATTG
This sequence comes from Senecio squalidus, assembly GCA_910822075.1. Classification (NCBI taxonomy): domain Eukaryota; kingdom Viridiplantae; phylum Streptophyta; class Magnoliopsida; order Asterales; family Asteraceae; genus Senecio; species Senecio squalidus. Next base: position 44,908 of record CAJVGC010000111.1, read on the forward strand.
CTGTGAATGACTCCTTGAAGAGCGTTTTCTTATGGTTGGCCAAATCCCTGATGAGTGAGTTGGCCAAATACCAAAGTTTGCCAGATTCCCCAGATATCCAGACTTGGCATCCAGACTGGCCGGCTGTTCTCTTTTTTTTTTTTTTTTTAGTCGGCAGCCGGCATTTAGCCGGCCCTTTGTGCCGGCAACTTGATTAGATTGTGAGCCGGCATATAGCCGGCGCTTTTGTGCCGGCGGCTTGGCATTTGTAGCCGGCATATAGCCGGCACTTTTGTGCCGGCGGCTTGGCATTGGTAGCCGGCATATAGCCGGCACTTTTGTGCCGGCGGCTTGGCATTGGTAGCCGGCATATAGCCGGCACTTTTGTGCCGGCGGCTTGGCATTGGTAGCCGGCATATAGCCGGCACTTTTGTGCCGGCGGCTTGACATTGGTAGCCGGCATATAGCCGGCACTTTTGTGCCGGCGAAAATAATTTTCAGCATTGAAGCAACTGTTGGCTAGGCACATCCTGACGGGTGTTGTGGTTGCAAGTGCGGACAATCAGCAATAGTATCTAAATATTAAATGTAGCATCTCTTTAGATTCATTGCATTCCATGTCCTGGGTAATGGTTGTCCATCTAAGTCAGACAGGGTGTAGGAGCCAGTTCCATGTGCTTCAAGGACACTATATGGGCCTTCCCATGTGGGACCAACTTGCCCAAGTTTTCGGTCCTGCTAGCTTCATTCTTCCGCCATACGAGATCTCCCACTTTGAAAGATGTGTGTCGGACTCTTTGGTTATAATACTTAGCCATCTGTCTATGGCTTTCTGCTTGTCGGATGAGAGATATTTCTCTTCGCTCCTCGATGATATTCAAGTTCTCTCTTAGGGCTTCTTCATTTAGCTCCGGATTGAAATGAAGAGTCCGGTGAGTAGGGATTGTAAGTTCTGGTGGGATAACTGCCTCAGTGCCATAGACCAGGCTGAAAGGGGTTTCAGATGTAGTTCTGCCGGGGGAAGTTCTATGTGCCCAAAGAATGCCTGGGATTTCGTCTACCCATGCCTTTGCATATTTTCCCAATCTGGCCTTAATTCCCTTGACGATTGCTTTGTTCATGACTTCAACCTGACCATTAGCTTGTGGGTGTGCCACAGAGGTGAATCGTTGTTGGATATCCATATCCTGACACCAAGTCTTAAATGGATTAATTGTTTTCCATTATCACTGACTAGGACGTGTGGAACTCCAAAACGACATACTATTTGTTCCCAAACGAAGCTTATCATTCGAGGCCCGGTGATAGTTGCCAAGGGCTTAGCTTCAATCCATTTTGTGAAATAGTCCACAGCTACTAAAAGGTATTTAACATTGCCTACCCCCGGGGGGAATGGTCCGACAATGTCGATTCCCCATTTGTAAAATGGCCATGCGCTAGTCACCGGAATGAGGTCCTGTTTTGGCATTTTTGAGACTGACGCATGTTTTTGGCATGATTCACATTTTTCAATTTCTTCCTTTGCATCTCTGTGCATGGATGGCCAAAAGTATCCAAGTCTCATGACCTTAGTGGTTACCGAACGAGGGCCTGCATGCATGCCACAACTTCCACCATGTACATCCTGAATTAGATCCTTTGCTTGTGTTGGGCCGACACATCTTAGATGTGGACCCAAAAAAGATTTCCTAAACAGGTAGTTATCTATGAGGATATACATTGGTGCCTTCATTCTGATTTTCCTTGCTAGTTGTTTGTCTTCCGGGAGTTGTCCATTTTGAAGGAAGTTTTTTATTGGAGTCATCCAACAGTCTTCCTCCGTTATTGCGGCCACTTCCTTTGTTGGCACTATGGATTTCTCAGTTAGGACTTCCACCAACAATTCTTTCTTGAGGTGGGCGAAGGAGGATGCTGCAAGTTTGCTCAATGCATCTGCTATTTTGTTACGGTTTCTTGGCACTTGCTCTATGGTAAATTTTGAGAAGTCCGAAATGATTTTTCTGGTTTCTTCCAAGTATTGTTGCATGGAAGTTTGATTTGCTTCATAGCTACCATTGATATGATTAGCTACCAACTGGGAGTCCACAAAGCTTCTATATTTGAACTCCCATCTTTCTAGCTATTCGTAGCCCTGATAAGAGGGCTTCATATTCGGCTTCATTGTTGGTTGCCGGGAAGTCAAACTTAAGGGCGTAGGTATACTCGTTTTTATCTTGTGAGTATGAGACCAGCTCCTGACCCTTCTAGGCTGGATGCGCCATCTGTGAAGAGGGTCCAAGGAGGGCTGTCTGTCACTAATGGATCCTTTGGTTCTTCCATTCCTTCGATTTCAGCCAGGAAATCTGCCAAGATTTGTCCTTTCATCGAGTTTCGAGGTTGGAAAGAAATTTCATGTTCTCCCAGTTCAATTGCCCATTTTGCTAATCGTCCCGACACTTCTGGTTTACCCAATATTTGTTTGATTGGTTTGTCTGTTAGCACTTGGATGGGATGGTCCTTGAAAATATCTCCTCAAACGTCTAGACGCATGAACCAAAGAGAGTGCTAATTTTCCAAACATGGATAATTAACCTCTGGGCCTTTCAGTGCCCTACTGATGAAATAGATCGGCATTTGTGAGTCGCCTCGTTGGGCTACTAAAACTGCGCTGACACACTCCTTGGAAGCAGCCAAGTATAAAGTTAGTGTCTCCCCCGCTATTGGAGCCGTGAGTGGGAGATTGGCCATGAATTTCTTCATTTCTTGAAATGCCACTCTCTGCTTCTTCAGACCATGAGAAGTCTTTTTCCGGATGCATCCCTTTAAAGGTATTAAAGAAAGGGAGGGATCGATCTGCGGCTTTGGACAAGAAACGGCTAAGTGCTGCTAGCTTGCCATTTAGGCTTTGGACTTGCTTTTGGTGGAAGGAGATGGCATGTCAATGACTTGCCTGACCCTTCTTAGATTGACTTTGATGCCATTAGGTGTAACAATATGTCCCAAGAATTTTCCTTCCTCCATGCCAAAACTACACTTGGATGGATAAGCTTCAGGTTAATATTACGTAATGTTTGGAAAGTTTCCAGGATATCAGCCAACATGATGTCTTCCGTATTGCTTTTGATAACTATGTCATCTACATAGGCTTCTTATGTTTCTTCCCACTTGATTTTTGAAAGTTTCATCTATTAGACGTTGATAGGTTGCTCCACAGCGTTTTTCAAGCCAAATGGGCATGGCATTTTTGGAAACAAAATATGCCTTGGTCTGTGTGAAAAGCTGTTTTGTCTTCATCACCTTTTTCATACAAATTGGTGATAACCTTTATATGCATCTAAAAAGCATTTGAGTCTAAATCTATCTAAGATTCCACTTTCCAATCGATTTCTGGTAAAGGATAGTTGTCCTTTGGACAAGCTTGTTAATGTCTTTGAAATCAACGCATAATCTCCAAGAACCATCTCCCTCTTTACCATAACTGGATTAGCAATCCAAGTTTGGTATTTTACCTCTCTGACAATCCTGCTTCGACCATTTTGTTTACTTGGTCACATGCAGATTTACTACGATCCGGGGCCATGCCTCGTTTTTCTGTCGGATTGGCAAATATTGGGATTCCGCGTTTAGGGAATGCTCTGCTAGTTCCCTTGGGACACCAGTCATGTCTGATGTCTGCCATGCAAAGACATCAAGGTTTGATTCTAGTAACGCTATGAGTTTAGTCTTTGTCTGTGGGGAGTTGTGAACCAATGGTCACTGGTTGTTCAGGGAAATGTTTATTAATAATAACTTTTTGTTCCGGACCATCAATGATTTCCATTGCCGGATCACTTTTGGGACCCTCTACCAGTTTGGTTTCTGCCTGTTTGCATTCTTTAGGCCATGACGTTCTAGCCCTGATCTGTGGCGATGCCAGCTGGGGTAGGGAACTTTATCATGCCATGAATGTTGATGGAATTGCTCCAAATTTTTGTAATGCAGGCCCTGCCCAGTAGGCCATTGTAGGCCGATGGTGCATCAATGATTGCAAAATTAATCATTTCTAACCTATAGTGTGGAGTATTCTCCTAACATCAATGTTTATTGCTACCTGCTCCGATTGGCCAATGCGTCTCACCTGAAAACCCCACTAGAGGAATTGTGTTGGACGCTTTGAATTTTGTACTTTTTCAGGGAGCTTCCTAAAACAGTGGGCATAAATAATGTCCATTGAGCTCCTGTATCAACATATGCCTCACTTCATAGTTGGCTAACCGGATTTGTATTACTACAGGGTTGAGGGAAGGAGTTTCAATTGGTGGGAAGCAAATAGGCTCCGTCACCCAATCCTGAAGGACTGATGCCTTCCTTTTGCGAGATGTAGTTTCTTCCTGCGCCATGTATATGTAATTAGGTGGGGGGTGGATGGGGTATTGGTGGTTGTCTTTGGCTTAAGTGAACCGATTTGTGAGGAGGAATTTCCTTCCATGGAGAAGAAAAAATGGTGGTGAAACTAAGAAATGAAATGAAAAAAGATAGAAATACAATCAGACACCGTTGCTAAAACGTGTCCACACGGATGGCCCAATG
>CAJVGC010000112.1:0-49961 GCA_910822075.1 Senecio squalidus
GGGAGTTTGGACTAGAAATTGTAATGTATGGTAAGGTTTTTAGAAAATTAGGGTTTAAAAGTACCTATGGGTTTTTAGAATTAGGGTTTTGATTTTAAAAGGGTATTTTTTGTTTGATTGAGTTTTTTATGGATGAAATGGCTTCTAATATCCTTCTTCAGACATTCTTCACGTCATTTTGATCTACGGGATTATGAAACATAAGTATCACCCACCTAAACCGTGATTCTAACTCGTACCGGAAGAAATATAGGTTTTATAAGGAAATTAGGGTATTAATGGGTATAACGTGGTTTGGATTGTTGATTTCGGTTATTATAAAGTTTATTAGGGTAGTGTGGGAGTTTGGACTAGAAATTGTAATGTATGGTAAGGTTTTTAGAAAATTAGGGTTTAAAAGTACCTATGGGTTTTTAGAATTAGGGTTTTGATTTTAAAAGGGTATTTTTTGTTTGATTGAGTTTTTTATGGATGAAATGGCTTCTAATATCCTTCTTCAGACATTCTTCACGTCATTTTGATCTACGGGATTATGAAACATGAGTATCACCCACCTAAACCGTGATTCTAACTCGTACCTGAAGAAATCTAGGTTTTATAAGGAAATTAGGGTATTAATGGGTATAACGTGGTTTGGATTGTTGATTTCGGTTATTATAAAGTTTATTAGGGTAGTGTGGGAGTTTGGACTAGAAATTGTAATGTATGGTAAGGTTTTTAGAAAATTAGGGTTTAAAAGTACCTATGGGTTTTTAGAATTAGGGTTTTGATTTTAAAAGGGTATTTTTTGTTTGATTGAGTTTTTTATGGATGAAATGGCTTCTAATATCCTTCTTCAGACATTCTTCACGTCATTTTGACCTACGGGATTATGAAACATGAGTATCACCCACCTAAACCGTGATTCTAACTCGTACCTGAAGAAATATAGGTTTATAAGGAAATTAGGGTATTAATGGGTACAACGTGGTTTGGATTGTTGATTTCGGTTATTATAAAGTTTATTAGGGTAGTGTGGGAGTTTGGACTAGAAATTGTAATGTATGGTAAGGTTTTTAGAAAATTAGGGTTTAAAAGTACCTATGGGTTTTAGAATTAGGGTTTTGATTTTAAAAGGGTATTTTTTGTTTGATTGAGTTTTTTATGGATGAAATGGCTTCTAATATCCTTCTTCAGACATTCTTCACGTCATTGTGATCTACGGGATTATGAAACATGAGTATCACCCACCTAAACCGTGATTCTAACTCGTACCGGAAGAAATATAGGTTTTATAAGGAAAATAGGGTTTTAATGGGTATAACGTAGTTTGGATTGTTGATTTCGGTTATTACAAAGTTTATTAGGGTAGTGTGGGAGTTTGGACTAGAAATTGTAATGTATGGTAAGGTTTTTAGAAAATTAGGGTTTAAAAGTACCTATGGGTTTTTAGAATTAGGGTTTTGATTTTAAAAGGGTATTTTTTGTTTGATTGAGTTTTTTATGGATGAAATGGCTTCTAATATCCTTCTTCAGACATTCTTCACGTCATTTTGATCTACGGGATTATGAAAAATGAATATCACCCACCTAAACCGTGATTCTAACTCGTACCGGATGAAATATAGGTTTTATAAGGAAATTAGGGTATTAATGGGTACAACGTGGTTTGGATTGTTTATTTCGGTTATTATAAAGTTTATTAGGGTAGTGTGGGAGTTTGGACTAGAAATTGTAATGTATGGTAAGGTTTTTAGAAAATTAGGGTTTAAAAGTACCTATGGGTTTTTAGAATTAGGGTTTTGATTTTAAAAGGGTACTTTTTGTTTGATTGAGTTTTTTATGGATGAAATGGCTTCTAATATCCTTCTTCAGACATTCTTAATGCTATTGTGACCTACGGGATTATGAAACATGAATATCACCCACCTAAACCGTGATTCTAACTCGTACCTGAAGAAATCTAGGTTTTATAAGGAAATTAGGGTATTAATGGGTACAACGTGGTTTGGATTGTTGATTTCGGTTATGATAAAGTTTATTAGGGTAGTGTGGGAGTTTGGACTAGAAATTGTAATGTATGGAAAGGTTTTTAAAAAATTAGGGTTTAAAAGTACCTATGGGTTTTTAGAATTAGGGTTTTGATTTTAAAAGGGTACTTTTTGTTTGATTGAGTTTTTTATGGATGAAATGGCTTCTAATATCCTTCTTCAGACATTCTTCACGTTATTTTGAACTACGGGATTATGAAACATGAGTATCACCCACCTAAACCGTGATTCTAACTCGTACCTGAAGAAATTTAGGTTTTATAAGGAAATTAGGGTATTAATGGGTACAACGTGGTTTGGATTGTTGATTTCGGTTATTACAAATTTTATTAGGGTAGTGTGGGAGTTTGGACTAGAAATTGTAATGTATGGAAAGGTTTTTAGAAAATTAGGGTTTAAAAGTACATATGGGTTTTTAGAATTAGGGTTTTGATTTTAAAAGGGTATTTTTTGTTTGATTGAGTTTTTTATGGATGAAATGGCTTCAAATATCCTTCTTCGGACATTCTTAATGCTATTGTGACCTACGGGATTATGAAACATGAATATCACCCACCTAAACCGTGATTCTAACTCGTACCTGAAGAAATCTAGGTTTTATAAGGAAATGACGGTTTTGAATGGGTATAACGTGGTTTGGATTGTTGATTGCGGTTATTACAAAGTTTATTAGGGTAGTGTGGGAGTTTGGACTAGAAATTGTAATGTATGGAAAGGTTTTTAGAAAATTTGGGTTTAAAAGTACCTATGGGTTTTTAGAATTAGGGTTTTGATTTTAAAAGGGTATTTTTTGTTTGATTGAGTTTTTTATGGATGAAATGGCTTCTAATAACCTTCTTCGGACATTCTTTATGCTATTGTGACCTACGGGATTATGAAATATGAGTATCACCCACCTTAACCGTGAATCTAACTCGTACCGGAAGAAATCTAGGTTTTATAAGGAAATTAGGGTATTAATGGGTACAACGTGGTTTGGATTGTTGATTTCGGTTATTATAAAGTTTATTTGGGTAGTGTGGGAGTATGGACTAGAAATTGTAATGTATGGTAAGGTTTTTAGAAAATTAGGGTTTAAAAGTACCTATGGGTTTTTAGAATTAGGGTTTTGATTTTAAAAGGGTATTTTTTGTTTGATTGAGTTTTTTTATGGATGAAATGGCTTCTAATATCCTTCTTCAGAGATTCTTCACGTTATTTTGACCTACGGGATTATGAAACATGAATATCACCCACCTAAACCGTGATTCTAACTCGTACCAGAAGAAATATAGGTTTTATAAGGAAATTAGGGTATGAATGGGTATAACGTGGTTTGGATTGTTGATTTCGGTTATTATAAAGTTTATTAGGGTAGTGTGGGAGTTTGGACAAGAAATTGTAATGTATGGAAAGGTTTTTAGAAAATTAGGGTTTAAAAGACTTATGTTTCATAATCCCGTAGGTCACAATAGCATTAAGAATGTCCGAAGATATCACACACCTAAACCGTGATTCTAACTCGTACCGGAAGAAATTTAGGTTTTATAAGGAAATAGGGTTTTAATGGGTATAACGTGGTTTGGATTATTGATTTCGGTTATTACAAAGTTTATTAAGGTAGTGTGAGAGTATGGACTAGAAATGTAATGTATGGAAAGGTTTTTAAAAAATTAGGGTTTAAAAGTACCTATGGGTTTTTAGAATTAGGGTTTTGATTTTAAAAGGGTATTTTTTGTTTGATTGAGTTTTTTATGGATGAAATGGCTTCTAATATCCTTCTTCAGACATTCTTCACGTCATTTTGATCTACGGGATTATGAAACATGAATATCACACACCTAAACCGTGATTCTAACTCCTACCGGAAGAAATTTAGGTTTTATAAGGAAATTAGGGTATTAATGGGTACAACGTGGTTTGGATTGTTGATTTCGGTTATTATAAAGTTTATTAGGGTAGTGTGGGAGTTTGGACTAGAAATTGTAATGTATGGTAAGGTTTTTAGAAAATTAGGGTTTAAAAGTACCTAAGGGTTTTTAGAATTAGGGTTTTGATTTTAAAAGGGTATTTTTTGTTTGATTGAGTTTTTTATGGATGAAATGGCTTCTAATATCCTTCTTCAGACATTCTTCACGTCATTTTGATCTACGGGATTATGAAACATGAATATCACCCACCTAAACCGTGATTCTAACTCGTACCGGAAGATATCTAGGTTTATTAGGAAAATAGGGTTTTAATGGGTATAACGTAGTTTGGATTGTTGATTTCGGTTATTATAAAGTTTATTAGGGTAGTGTGGGAGTTTGGACTAGAAATTGTAATGTATGGAAAGCTTTTAGAAAATTAGGGTTTAAAAGTACCTATGGGTTTTTAGAATTAGGGTTTTGATTTTAAAAGGGTATTTTTTGTTTGATTGAGTTTTTTATGGATGAAATGGCTTCTAATATCCTTCTTCAGACATTCTTCACGTCATTTTGACCTACGGGATTATGAAACATGAGTATCACCCACCTAAACAGTGATTCTAACTCGTAACGGAAGAAATATAGGTTTGATAAGGAAATTAGGGTATTAATGGGTACAACGTGGTTTGGATTGTTTATTTCGGTTATTATAAAGTTTATTAGGGTAGTGTGGGAGTTTGGACTAGAAATTGTAATGTATGGTAAGGTTTTTAGAAAATTAGGGTTTAAAAGTACCTATGGGTTTTTAGAATTAGGGTTTTGATTTTAAAAGGGTATTTTTTGTTTGATTGAGTTTTTTATGTATGAAATGGCTTGTAATATCCTTCTTCAGACATTCTTCACGTCATTTTGAACTACGGGATTATGAAACATGAATATCACACACCTAAACCGTGATTCTAACTCGTACCTGAAGAAATCTAGGTTTTATAAGGAAATTAGGGTATTAATGGGTACAACGTGGTTTGGATTGTTGATTTCGGTTTTTGTTGGTGCAATATCTGTGACCGTTGTTCTAGATTAATTAAGTCTTTATTAATAGTTTCTTTGAGTTTGTAATGGCCCAATAACATTGTATTGTTTAGTGGGCTATTTAGTCTGTTATGGGTGTTAATGGACTTTGCATAGTCCATGAGCCCATTAGTGGCCCAAGCCTGTGAACATGTCTCTATATAAAGAGACATTGAGTTTAGGTTTAGGGTTAATCAGTCAGATATAGTTAATGATTCCAGACAGACTGAGAGAGAGAGTTCTGTGATAGGCTATTTATTGTAATTGAGTGATTCAATTAATAATATAGTCAGAATTCGGTAATTACGTTTATTGTTATTATTAGCATTCGATTATTACTTATGTGATATAACTGATTACGAGATTCCGCCTCGTAATTAGTTTGCTTTAATTCTGTAGATCGGACCACTGGGACCTACAATTGGTATCAGAGCAAACGCATTGTTTGCTCTCTATCGAGATTTGGTTCAGGATTATTATCAGGTTTTAATCGATTTTGGGAATTAGGGTTATTCAGTTTTCCGGCGGCTGTTATTGAAAGATTAGGGTTTCTGATTATTTTGACGGCTGCAGTTTGAATTAGGGTTCTTAATTTTTATTTTATTTTTGGCGGCTGTCGACTTGAAAATTAGGTTTTCGTTTGGAAAATAAACTGCTTAACTGCGTTTCTTAGTTGCCATATTCGTAGGACTTATTATTTTCTGTTGGGCCTTTTAATTGTACTCATCCGTGGGCCTTTTAATTAAACTCATTGGTGGGCATTTCTAAGTGGTCTTTGGCTTTATTTAAATAAAAGGAGTAAACATAAGTGAAAGGAAGAAGGGACACATCGATAGAATTAATAAAAAAAAGGGGTGACAGGTGTAAGACATAGAACTTTGGGAATTGTTTTTTGGCCGACACACACACAGAGACATAAAGGAAATTGGGGATTTGGCGATAAGAACAAGAAACACACAGCGATACACACAGACACAAAAACAGCAACCATTAAAGTTTGTGAATTAAAAGAAAATTAACAAGAAGCTGTGGCGTCACTTCAAATTGGGGATCAACATATTTATTTACAGAGTAGCGGCGATTAACATTACAAAGTGGGTGGCGGCTTAAATTGAAATTGACGAACATCATCTTCGTCTCCTATTAACACACACATCTTCGTCGTTAAAATACATCTTCGTGACGGCGGCGTTAACAACATCTTCGTTTCATCTTCCTCGTTTGATTTGTTGTTAAGTATCATCTTAGTTAACATCTCAGTAATCATCGTGTTCGTGACTGTTAACAAGGGGCAACGAACATCATGTTCGTTTTGAATTAAGGACGAACAACAAGCTCGTGGAACACGACGATAGAAGAGACGAACATCTTGTTCGTCAATCATCTTCTTCGGCGAACACCTTCCTCGTCGAACATCTTCCTCGTCAACACTGTTTTCGTGACTTGTTCGCTGATTGATGTTCACTTTTGTAGCTGATGTTCGTGGCTGACTTTGTGTGACTTGTTCGTCGTTTATGTGTTGGCAATTTCGTGGCTGATCAAGTGTTCGTGGAGTATTGTTCGTGGCTGATTAGATTGTTGTTCGTGAATAGTTTTTAACTTGTTCGTGAAAAGTGTTCGTGACAAGGGTATTTTGTTCACTAAATTTTGGATTGGTTTTGATTTTAACTTCGTTTGATCTTCGTCGGGTTTGTTATAAGTTCGTCTGACTTGTTCGGCTGGAATCAAATTGATGTTATTCGTGGCTGTAAGTGATTGTTCGTGGTGATTGTGTTCGTGGTGTAAGTGTTTGTTCGTTTGGTAATTGATTTTACAACTTCGTAGAATTAAACCGTGATTGTGTCTTGTGACTTGGACTGGCAGATTTGTAATTGGGCCTTACACTCAACTGGGCTTTAAATTGGGCCTTTAATCAAGTGTTTGGACTTCTTATTGGACTCGTTTATTGGATTTAATTCATTTGGACTGTTACTTGAATCTTTATTTAGACTTAATCAATTTAACAAAAACTAAAGAAATGTATTATTTTCAATACGATAATGACGCTGAAAGAGAAAGTGCTGGAAAAATATTTATGAGGCAATTTGATACGTTCAAAGCTGAAAGAAACGAAAACTTTGAAAATACTGTCACCAGATACTATAATCTCCTTACAGAACTTAGCAGGTGTCGTATACGTCTAGGTGATAGAATAATTAAGAAATTTTTAGACGCTTTGCCTAAGCATTGGGATGTTTATGTAAACTTGGTAAAACATGAACGTGACTTTGATGAGTTGATTGTAAAATTAAGAGCATATAAGTCAGCAAACATGGCATCTATTGAGGGTGATTCTAGTACTGCAAGTGATCAAGATACTGAGAGTACATCTTCTGACAAAGAGACTATTTCAGCTTTAACCTCGGAAAATAAACGTTTAACCGAAGCCTTGGACATCTTGACGAATCAACATAAAGATTTGAAAATTGAATTGTCTTGTGAAGTTCACCTGAAGAATGATTTATCCAACAAGCTTAAGCAAGATTCCAATGATACAAGGGAATATCAATGTACTATCGATTTACAATCAAAACAGATCGACATGCTTTATGAATGTTTGGAAAAAGAGAAGCAGTTGTACATCGAAAAGGAAAAGGAACTACGAGACAGCGAGGTCAAAAGATTGGAGCTTACCAGAAAGATTGAACAATTTCGGACTTCATCTAACACATTTACTTCCATTTTGAGTCGTCAAAGGCGCAGTGAAGATCGTACCGGTTTGGGATATAATGAAACACCTCCACCTTTCAATCACAATTACAGTTTTCTTACAACTGAATGTGACGAGAAGGAAAATAGCGTTAGATCTTCTTGTGAATCTTCCTCTACAAGGGACGATCAAACTGAGTCAAGTGCTTCAACTGATCCAAGTGTTTCGGAAACGACAATGAGTACATTAGCTGAAAACTCAAAACCTAAACAGCCAATGGACGACTTGAAATGTTTTAAATGTCGGGAACATGGTCATGTGGCCTCGGTATGTCCAAAGAAGAAGCAAAAGCAAGCCAGCAAATCGTCTTCACCAAAGAAAGAGCAAGCTAACAGATCGTCTTCACCAAAAACTAATCGAATGGCTCATTCTTATTCACCTGTACGGAAACAGGTGCAGCCTGTTCGGTACTCAAAGGCTCGATCTCATTCACCTGTACGGAAACAGGTGCCTCAAAAGTGGATAAAGAAACAGGAACACACGGGTGTTTCTAATGACCGCTCATTTCAACCGCGTCCATTTCGACCGTCTTTCAGAAGTTCTAATCCATACTGCCCGAGTCAGAGAGAACATTCCTTTTATCAGCAATCGAGATCTTATTGTCCATCGAGGAACCACCTGAATTCTAAAGTTCAAGCTACTGTTACTAAAGATGATGGTTTCTTAAAGGAGTTTGTCTACGTGAACGAGAGAGGACAATCAAGACGTGTTATGGCATGGGTTCCCCACCATAACTGATTATTGCTAATTTAGCTGAAAATATTTGTAACTTTGTAATTTCTTTTTATGAAAAATAGAATCGACATGAAAACCTCAAAAATTTCGTGTCGATCTCTCAAAAAAAAAAAAAAAACAAAAAAAAAAAAAATTTACTAACGTTTGTTTGCAGGTTGTGCGCGTACGAGACTCTACTCTTGAAAACTGCTGTTTGAGACGTTGTTCATCGTCAGACAGCTCAGGGGGAGTTTTGTTGTCATTTATGGAAGCTCGAAGAATATAAGAGAAAGTGATGAACTTAGTTGAGTCAACTCGTGATGAAGACTCTGATAAACAACGAAGTTCACAACAACAAAGGGAGCTGCCTAACTCTTCACAAGCATTAACGGAGACGGAGAAGACTAACTCTTTGAAAGCGTAAACGGAGAAGACTGAATCTTCACAAGCTTAAATGGAGAAGACTGAATTATTGCAACAATTCAGGGGGAGTTATTCAAGACAATGATGAGTTAGAAGAACCTGCAAGGAACACAAGGAGTACAAGACTATAAAGACTTTGAGAGTATAACGGAATCTAAAAGCAACAGTCAAGGGGGAGTTTGTTGGTGCAATATCTGTGACCGTTGTTCTAGATTAATTAGGTCTCTATTAATAGTTTATTTGAGTTTGTAATGGCCCAATAACATTGTATTGTTTAGTGGGATATTTAGTCTGTTATGGGTGTTAATGGACTTTGCATAGTCCATGAGCCCATTAGTGGCCCAAGCCTGTGAACATGTCTCTATATAAAGAGACATTGAGTTTAGGTTTAGGATTAATCAGTCAGATATAGTTAATGATTCCAGACAGACTGAGCGAGAGAGTTCTGTGATAGGCTATTTATTGTAATTGAGTGATTCAATTAATAATATAGTCAGAATTCGGTAATTACGTTTATTGTTATTATTAGCATTCGATTATTACTTATGTGATATAACTGATTACGAGATTCCGCCTCGTAATTAGTTTGGTTTAATCCTGTAGATCGGACCACTGGGACCTACAGTTATTATAAAGTTTATTAGGGTAGTGTGGGAGTTTGGACTAGAAATTGTAATGTATGGAAAGGTATTTAGAAAATTAGGGTTTAAAAGTACCTATGGGTTTATAGAATTAGGGTTTTGATTTTAAAAGGGTACTTTTTGTTTGATTGAGTTTTTTATGGATGAAATGGTTTCTAATATCCTTCTTCAGACATTCTTCACGTCATTTTGAACTACGGGATTATGAAACATGAATATCACCCACCTTAACCGTGAATCTAACTCGTACCGGATGAAATATAGGTTTTATAAGGAAATGAGGGTTTTAATGGGTATAACGTGGTTTGGATTGTTGATTTCGGTTATTACAAATTTTATTAGGGTAGTGTGGGAGTTTGGACTAGAAATTGTAATGTATGGTAAGGTTTTTAGAAAATTAGGGTTTATAAGTACCTATGGGTTTTTAGAATTAGGGTTTTGATTTTAAAAGGGTATTTTTTGTTTGATTGAGTTTTTTATGGATGAAATGGCTTCAAATATCCTTCTTCGGACATTCTTCACGTCATTTTGATCTACGGGATTATGAAACATGAATATCACCCACCGAAACAGTGATTCTAACTCGTACCGGAAGAAATATAGGTTATATAAGGAAAATTAGGGTTTTAATGGGTATAACGTGGTTTGGATTGTTGATTTCGGTTATTACAAATTTTATTAGGGTAGTGTGGGAGTTTGGACTAGAAATTGTAATGTTTGGTAAGGTTTTTATAAGGAAATTAGGGTATTAATTGGTATAACGTGGTTTGGATTGTTGATTTCGGTTATTACAAAGTTTATTAGGGTAGTGTGGGAGTTTGGACTAGAAATTGTAATCTATGGTAAGGTTTTTAGAAAATTAGGGTTGAAAAGTACCTATGGGTTTTTAGAATTAGGGTTTTGATTTTAAAAGGGTATTTTTTGTTTGATTGAGTTTTTTATAGATGAAATGGCTTCTAATATCCTTCTTCAGACATTCTTCACTGCTATTGTGACCTACGGGATTATGAAACATGAATATCACCCACTTAAACCGTGATTCTAACTCGTACCGGAAGAAATATAGGTTTTATAAGGAAATTAGGGTTTTAATGGGTATAACGTGGTTTGGATTGTTGATTTCGGTTATTACAAAGTTTATTAGGGTAGTGTGGGAGTTTGGACTAGAAATTGTAATGTATGGTAAGGTTTTTAGAAAATTAGGGTTTAAAAGTACCTATGGGTTTTTAGAATTAGGGTTTTGATTTTAAAAGGGTATTTTTTGTTTGATTGAGTTTTTTATGGATGAAATGGCTTCTAATATCCTTCTTCAGACATTCTTCACGTCATTTTGATCTACGGGATTATGAAACATGAATATCACCCACCTAAACCGTGATTCTAACTCGTACCGGAAGAAATATAGGTTTTATAAGGAAATTAGGGTTTTAATGGGTATAACTAGGTTTGGATTGTTGATTTCGGTTATTATAAAGTTTATTAGGGTAGTGTGGGAGTATGGACTAGAAATTGTAATGTATGGTAAGGTTTTAGAAAATTAGGGTTTAAAAGTACCTATGGGTTTTTAGAATTAGGGTTTTGATTTTAAAAGGGTATTTTTTGTTTGATTGAGTTTTTTATGGATGAAATGGCTTCTAATATCCTTCTTCAGACATTCTTCACGTCTTTTTGACCTACGGGATTATGAAACATGAATATCACCCACCTAAACCGTGATTCTAACTCGTACCGGAAGAAATATAGGTTTTATAAGGAAATGAGGGTTTTAATGGGTATAACGTGGTTTGGATTGTTGATTTCGGTTATTACAAAGTTTATTAGGGTAGTGTGGGAGTTTGGACTAGAAATTGTAATGTATGGTAAGGTTTTTAGAAAATTAGGGTTTAAAAGTACCTATGGGTTTTTAGAATTAGGGTTTTGATTTTAAAAGGGTATTTTTTGTTTGATTGAGTTTTTTATGGATGAAATGGCTTCTAATATCCTTCTTCAGACATTCTTCACGTCATTTTGATCTACGGGATTATGAAACATGAATATCACACACCTAAACCGTGATTCTAACTCGTACCTGAAGAAATCTAGGTTTTATAAGGAAATAGGGTTTTAATGGGTATAACGTGGTTTGGATTGTTGATTTCGGTTATTATAAAGTTTATTAGGGTAGTGTGGGAGTTTGGACTAGAAATTGTAATGTATGGAAAGGCTTTTAGAAAATTAGGGTTTAAAAGTACCTATGGGTTTTTAGAATTAGGGTTTTGATTTTAAAAGGGTATTTTTTGTTTGATTGAGTTTTTTATGGATGAAATGGCTTCTAATATCCTTCTTCAGACATTCTTCACGTCATTGTGACCTACGGGATTATGAAACATGAGTATCACCCACCTAAACCGTGATTCTAACTCGTACCGGAAGAAATATAGGTTTTATAAGGAAAATAGGGTTTTAATGGGTATAACGTAGTTTGGATTGTTGATTTCGGTTATTACAAGTTTTATTAGGGTAGTGTGGGAGTTTGGACTAGAAATTGTAATGTATGGTAAGGTTTTTAGAAAATTAGGGTTTAAAAGTACCTATGGGTTTTTAGAATTAGGGTTTTGATTTTAAAAGGGTATTTTTTGTTTGATTGAGTTTTTTATGGATGAAATGGCTTCTAATATCCTTCTTCAGACATTCTTCACGTCATTTTGAACTACGGGATTATGAAACATGAATATCACACACCTAAACCGTGATTCAAACTCGTACAGGAAGAAATTTAGGTTTTATAAGGAAATTAGGGTATTAATGGGTACAACGTGGTTTGGATTGTTGATTTCGGTTATTATAAAGTTTATTAGGGTAGTGTGGGAGTTTGGACTAGAAATTGTAATGTATGGAAAGGTTTTAGAAAATTAGGGTTTAAAAGTACCTATGGGTTTTTAGAATTAGGGTTTTGATTTTAAAAGGGTATGTTTTGTTTGATTGAGTTTTTTGATATTTGAAGCCATTTCATCCATAAAAAACTCAATCAAACAAAAAGTACCCTTTTAAAATCAAAACCCTAATTCTAAAAACCCATAGGTACTTTCAAACCCTAATTTTCTAAAAACCTTTCCATACATTACATTTCTAGTCCATACTCTCACACTACCTTAATAAACTTTGTAATAACCGAAATCAACAATCCAAACTACGTTATACCCATTAAAACCCTATTTTCCTTATAAAACCTAGATTTCTTCAGGTACGAGTCAGAATCACGGTTTAGGTGGGTGATACTCATGTTTCATAATCCCGTAGGTCAAAATAACGTGAAGAATGTCTGAAGAAGGATATTAGAAGCCATTTCATCCATAAAAAACTCAATCAAACAAAAAATACCCTTTTAAAATCAAAACCCTAATTCTAAAAACCTATAGGTACTTTTAAACCCTAATTTTCTAAAAACCTTACCATACATTACAATTTCTAGTCCAATCTCCCACACTACCCTAATAAACTTTGTAATAACCGAAATCAACAATCCAAACCACGTTATACCCATTAAAACCCTATTTTCCTTATAAAACCTATATTTCTTCGGGTACGAGTTAGAATCACGGTTTAGGTGGGTGATACTCATGTTTCATAATCCCGTAGATCAAAATGACGTGAAGAATGTCCGAAGAACGATATTAGAAGCCAATTCATCCATAAAAAAGTCAATCAAACAAAAAGTACCCTTTTAAAATAAAAACCCTAATTCTAAAAACCCATAGGTACTTTTAAACCCTAATTTTCTAAAACCTTTCCATACATTACAATTTCTAGTCCAAACTCCCACACTACCCTAATAAAATTTGTAATAACCGAAATCAACAATCCAAACCACGTTGTACCAATTAATACCCTATTAGAAGCCATTTCATCCATAAAAACTCAATCAAACAAAAAATACCCTTTTAAAATCAAAACCCAAATTCTAAAAACCCATAAGTACTTTTAAACCCTAATTTTCTAAAAACCTTACCATACATTACAATTTCTAGTCCAAACTCCCACACTACCCTAATAAACTTTATAATAACCGAAATCAACAATCCAAACTACGTTATACCCATTAAAACCCTATTTCCTTATAAAACCTATATTTCTTCCGGTACGAGTTAGAATCACGGTTTAGGTGGGTGATACTCATGTTTCATAATCCCGTAGATCAAAATGACGTGAAGAATGTCTGAAGAAGGATATTAGAAGCCATTTCATCCATAAAAAACTCAATCAAACAAAAAATACCCTTTTAAAATCAAAACCCTAATTCTAAAAACCCATAGGTACTTTTAAACCCTAATTTTCTAAAAACCTTACCATACATTACAATTTCTAGTCCAAACTCCCACACTACCCTAATAAACTTTATAATAACCGAAATCAACAATCCAAACCACGTTGTACCCATTAATACCCTAATTTCCTTATAAAACCTATATTTCTTCCGGTACGAGTTAGAATCACGGTTTAGGTGGGTGATATTCATGTTTCATAATCCGAAGAATGTCTGAAGAAGGATATTAGAAGCCATTTCATCCATAAAAAACTCAATCAAACAAAAAATACCCTTTTAAAATCAAAACCCTAATTCTAAAAACCCATAGGTACTTTTAAACCCTAATTTTCTAAAAACCTTACCATACATTACAATTTCTAGTCCAAACTCCCACACTACCCTAATAAACTTTGTAATAACCGAAATCAACAATCCAAACCACGTTATACCCATTAAAACCCTAATTTCCTTATAAAACCTATATTTCATCCGGTACGAGTTAGAATCACGGTTTAGGTGTGTGATATTCATGTTTCATAATCCCGTAGATCAAAATGACGTGAAGAATGTCTGAAGAAGGATATTAGAAGCCATTTCATCCATAAAAAACTCAATCAAACAAAAAATACCCTTTTAAAATCAAAACCCTAATTCTAAAAACCCATAGGTACTTTTAAACCCTAATTTTCTAAAAACCTTACCATACATTACAATTTCTAGTCCAAACTCCCACACTACCCTAATAAACTTTGTAATAACCGAAATCAACAATCCAAACTACGTTATACCCATTAAAACCCTCATTTCCTTATAAAACCTATATTTCATCCGGTACGAGTTAGAATCACGGTTTAGGTGGGTGATATTCATGTTTCATAATCCCGTAGATCAAAATGACGTGAAGAATGTCTGAAGAAGGATATTAGAAGCCATTTCATCCATAAAAAACTCAATCAAACAAAAAATACCCTTTTAAAATCAAAACCCTAATTCTAAAAACCCATAGGTACTTTTAAACCCTAATTTTCTAAAAACCTTTCCATACATTACAATTTCTAGTCCAAACTCCCACACTACCCTAATAAACTTTATAATAACCGAAATCAACAATCCAAACCACGTTGTACCCATTAATACCCTAATTTCCTTATAAAACCTATATTTCTTCCGGTACGAGTTAGAATCACGGTTTAGGTGGGTGATACTCATGTTTCATAATCCCGTAGATCAAAATGACGTGAAGAATGTCTGAAGAAGGATATTAGAAGCCATTTCATCCATAAAAAACTCAATCAAACAAAAAATACCCTTTTAAAATCAAAACCCTAATTCTAAAAACCCATAGGTACTTTTAAACCCTAATTTTCTAAAAACCTTACCATACATTACAATTTCTAGTCCAAACTCCCACACTACCCTAATAAACTTTGTAATAACCGAAATCAACAATCCAAACCACGTTGTACCCATTAATACCCTAATTTCCTTATAAAACCTATATTTCTTCCGGTACGAGTTAGAATCACGGTTTAGGTGGGTGATACTCATGTTTCATAATCCCGTAGATCAAAATGACGTGAAGAATGTCTGAAGAAGGATATTAGAAGCCATTTCATCCATAAAAAACTCAATCAAACAAAAAATACCCTTTTAAAATAAAAACCCTAATTCTAAAAACCCATAGGTACTTTTAAACCCTAATTTTCTAAAAACCTTACCATACATTACAATTTCTAGTCCAAACTCCCACACTACCCTAATAAACTTTGTAATAACCGAAATCAACAATCCAAACTACGTTATACCCATTAAAACCCTATTTTCCTTATAAAACCTATATTTCTTCCGGTACGAGTTAGAATCACGGTTTAGGTGGGTGATATTCATGTTTCATAATCCCGTAGATCAAAATGACGTGAAGAATGTCTGAAGAAGGATATTAGAAGCCATTTCATCCATAAAAAACTCAATCAAACAAAAAATAC
This sequence comes from Senecio squalidus, assembly GCA_910822075.1. Lineage (NCBI taxonomy): Eukaryota > Viridiplantae > Streptophyta > Magnoliopsida > Asterales > Asteraceae > Senecio > Senecio squalidus. The sequence goes on from CAJVGC010000112.1 coordinate 15,788, forward strand.
CCTTTTAAAATCAAAACCCTAATTCTAAAAACCCATAGGTACTTTTAAACCCTAATTTTCTAAAAACCTTACCATACATTACAATTTCTAGTCCAAACTCCCACACTACCCTAATAAACTTTGTAATAACCGAAATCAACAATCCAAACCACGTTGTACCCATTAATACCCTAATTTCCTTATAAAACCTATATTTCTTCCGGTACGAGTTAGAATCACGGTTTAGGTGGGTGATATTCATGTTTCATAATCCCGTAGATCAAAATGACGTGAAGAATGTCTGAAGAAGGATATTAGAAGCCATTTCATCCATAAAAAACTCAATCAAACAAAAAATACCCTTTTAAAATCAAAACCCTAATTCTAAAAACCCATAGGTACTTTTAAACCCTAATTTTCTAAAAACCTTACCATACATTACAATTTCTAGTCCAAACTCCCACACTACCCTAATAAACTTTGTAATAACCGAAATCAACAATCCAAACCACGTTATACCCATTAATACCCTAATTTCCTTATAAAACCTATATTTCTTCCGGTACGAGTTAGAATCACGGTTTAGGTGGGTGATATTCATGTTTCATAATCCCGTAGATCAAAATGACGTGAAGAATGTCTGAAGAAGGATATTAGAAGCCATTTCATCCATAAAAAACTCAATCAAACAAAAAATACCCTTTTAAAATCAAAACCCTAATTCTAAAAACCCATAGGTACTTTTAAACCCTAATTTTCTAAAAACCTTACCATACATTACAATTTCTAGTCCAAACTCCCACACTACCCTAATAAACTTTGTAATAACCGAAATCAACAATCCAAACCACGTTGTACCCATTAATACCCTAATTTCCTTATAAAACCTAGATTTCTTCCGGTACGAGTTAGAATCACGGTTTAGGTGGGTGATATTCATGTTTCATAATCCCGTAGGTCAAAATGACGTGAAGAATGTCTGAAGAAGGATATTAGAAGCCATTTCATCCATAAAAAACTCAATCAAACAAAAAATACCCTTTTAAAATCAAAACCCTAATTCTAAAAACCCATAGGTACTTTTAAACCCTAATTTTCTAAAAACCTTTCCATACATTACAATTTCTAGTCCAAACTCCCACACTACCCTAATAAACTTTGTAATAACCGAAATCAACAATCCAAACCACGTTATACCCATTAATACCCTAATTTCCTTATAAAACCTATATTTCTTCCGGTACGAGTTAGAATCACGGTTTAGGTGGGTGATACTCATGTTTCATAATCCCGTAGATCAAAATGACGTGAAGAATGTCTGAAGAAGGATATTAGAAGCCATTTCATCCATAAAAAACTCAATCAAACAAAAAATACCCTTTTAAAATCAAAACCCTAATTCTAAAAACCCATAGGTACTTTTAAACCCTAATTTTCTAAAAACCTTACCATACATTACAATTTCTAGTCCAAACTCCCACACTACCCTAATAAACTTTGTAATAACCGAAATCAACAATCCAAACTACGTTATACCCATTAAAACCCTATTTCCTTATAAAACCTATATTTCTTCCGGTACGAGTTAGAATCACGGTTTAGGTGGGTGATATTCATGTTTCATAATCCCGTAGATCAAAATGACGTGAAGAATGTCTGAAGAAGGATATTAGAAGCCATTTCATCCATAAAAAACTCAATCAAACAAAAAATACCCTTTTAAAATCAAAACCCTAATTCTAAAAACCCATAGGTACTTTTAAACCCTAATTTTCTAAAAACCTTTCCATACATTACAATTTCTAGTCCAAACTCCCACACTACCCTAATAAACTTTATAATAACCGAAATCAACAATCCAAACCACCTTATACCCATTAAAACCCTAATTTCCCTATAAAACCTATATTTCTTCCGGTACGAGTTAGATCACGGTTTAGGTGTGTGATATTCATGTTTCATAATCCCGTAGGTCACAATAGCATTAAGAATGTCCGAAGAAGGATATTAGAAGCCATTTCATCCATAAAAAACTCAATCAAACAAAAAATACCCTTTTAAAATCAAAACCCTAATTCTAAAAACAATAGTTACTTTTAAACCCTAATTTTCTAAAAACCTTACCATACATTACAATATGTCAGGATCGTGTTAGTCTAGATAAACTAACAGGTTTGCTAACGTTGTAGATCAAGATCTATTGAAGGAGTTCAGCAGCGGATGAACACTTCAATATTACGAGTTTATTGAACAATAAAGAATGAATAATAATTAAACAAAAGTATTGTCAAATTGCAAGCCTCAATTGTATTAACCAGAATAATATCAATACAACGTGTTTTCTATCTTTCAAGGATCTATCTATTTATAGACCTTGAGGCTCGTTCTAGATAAACTAGAATTCTACATCTATCCTTATCTAAACATTGAATAAGGAAACTTTATCTAATTACAAAAGGAAATCTAATCTAATTATAACTCTATTTAATTAGATTTGATTCTTCTAAGATAAGTCTTTGTCTTCCGTGTATCTTGGCTTGACTTCCTTATCTTGACTCTGACCTTGTCCGTAGTAATCCATCTACCGTAGTAACCTTGTAACATGTTGAACAGCCGCACCAACTTGTCTTTGTGTTCTTCCGTAGTAACTTCATAATCATCAAACTAATTGTTTAAGTTACTTTCGTTTGTTTGTTAGGTTTCATTGTTTATGGTTAAACTATATCAACTAAGTTATAACCCAACAATCTCCCCCTAACCTTGAACTTTTATGACCCATCAAAAGTACAAGTTTTCATGCTTCAACCATATTAATTACTTCATTAACAAAGCAGTACTAACTATTACAACTACGGTTTACAAGTCAGTTTCCATCTTGTTCTTTTCCACTATTATTTGACACAAGATTTTCCAAATTAGTTCTTGAGCAATCAATGAATCTCCTGGTCCATTCAGCTTCAATTCGACCAGCTCTTCCAATGTCTTCAAAGAGTGTGGATAAGTATGACTTATCAAGTAGAATTCCCTTGATCCATGTTTTCTTATAATTGAGTATGCTTCACATCTTTCATACACAAACCAGTTAAGTACAGGATTATTAGGTCCTTCTTTCTTGAAGATTGAACTTGTTGGCTTGTATCCAGGTTCAAACAAACTGCACAGAACATCCATTGCTAGATCAGTACCAGGACATACTCCTTGTCTTCGTTGTGAGTATTTCCTTATGCCAATCTCATACATCTTCTCCAGATCATCTCTATCAAATTTCATAAAAACTGCATGAAAGGCTATAAGAATCGTCTTTGATTTATCAGCTCTTGTAACTTCATATTCAGTCTTCATATTTCCACCAATGTATTTCCAGTCAATGATCATTGGAGGCTTCACCTTCAATGGAGTATACTTCAAACCTTCAACAGGGTTGATGTATGCAGAGTAATCACCCCCTTGAGCAACACTTGGAGGACTTTGTTCCATCTCTTCAGGTTCAGGTTTGATGTCAACAAATGGAATGTCTGGATCTTCTGTTTGAGAAGCAGTAGCAGCATCTTCACTCATCCTTCTTCTTTTAGCGTGAGGAATGAATTTGGATTTGCTTTTGACTCTTTTATGCTTCTTTTCTGGTTGTTCCACAGGAGGAACAGGTTCTTGTGCCTGAAATATTTTTCTTCCTGTTCTAAGGGCAGCTTCAAGTGCTTTTTCTTCATCCTTCTTCTTCTTCTCTTGGAGTTTCTTGAGAGCAACTTCCCTTAATGTTTCCTTTTGTTTTTCCTCTTTGACAAGCTCAAGGATGGAAGGTAACTTCATAGGGCCTAAAGATCTGCCACTATGACCCTTGCTTTTGAGATAAGCAGTAAACTTCCTTCTATCCTCAGCTATCTTTGCTTGTATAGCAACTGGTGAAGTTTCATCTTCCATTTCGTCTACTATTTCTTCAACCCTTTGCATGGCTTCTTGCTGCTGCTGCTCCCCCTTAAGTGGAGTATCCACTTCCATATTTTCACCTTCAGCTTCATCTATTACCATGTTTGCATCAAAGTGTGTCTCCCCCTCAACAACACTATCTGTCTCCATCTCTTCGTCTTGATTTGAGGTGGCAGTGATGACTGTATCATGGCTTGATTTGACTTCTTCCCTGCTTTCACCAGATGATAACACATTTCTTTCTTTTTCTTTCTCCCCCTTGTTTTCATCTGAGGGAGAGTCATCTGTGGATGAGGAACTAGAGGGCTTTGGTGAACTCCCAGAATTTAGTGTGGTGATTCTTTTGGTCACCAGCTGGGCAGAAAGTAGTGCTTGTTGTGGTAGCACTTGTTGCACCAATGAAGTCAAAGTATATAGCATTTCTCCTTGTTTATCCACCTTTGTCATTAAAGTTTGGTACATTTCCTTCAATTCCAGTAACTGACTACCACTACCCTCACCCCTTTCCTGTTGGGTACCAACAGGTGGAAGATCCTCGGGAATAGAGAAACTCCTCTGCCTAGCAGAGACAGGAATCTCCCCCATGGTTTCTTGGCACCAGGGACCACCTTCCCAATTTGAGAACAAGTTCTCAGCAAAGGATGGTGTTGCCGTAGTTTGGGTCTTAGTTATGTTAACACTGTCCTGAGCTCTACTATAAGAAGTAGAGGCTGCAGTAGTGTTAGCCCTCCCCACATGGTCTTCCCTCTCCTTATTGACCAACTCAGTGAACAAGGGGGTATGTTCAATGTTTTCCCCTAAAGTGTGTGGCAATCCTGAAGATGTTTCAGGGATTGCTTTAGTAATAGTAGTGGAGGGGATGGTCTTAGAAACAAGAGGCTGAGTAACCCTCTTTGGTCTTTTAGAAGAAACTGTGGGAGGTTTGTGAGGCGCAGAAACTTTGGTTTTAGTCACTCTAGCAGTGGTGACTGGGACAGTAGTAACTGGAGTAAAACTCACAGTAGCAACTGGAGGTACTGTGGCAGTAGGAACTACCGTAGCAACCTCTGGGTTTACCCTTGCAGTACCAACTACAGATATGGCACTAGTGCCAACAGAGATTGCCGTAGTACTGGTGGTTGCAGCTGTGGGTTGGGACATAGAAAGAGTTTCTTGTCCTGCAGCTATGGGGATTGTGACTACCAACATTTTTGAGAATAGTGGTGTCACACGAGTAGGTCCATCCTTGTTTGGTTTTCTCATGTTAGTAAAAACTTTTTTTGTATGAGCATGTGAAACAAAACATTTTTCTGATCTGGGGAGGTCTTTATGAACACAGTTTATGCAATGTTGAAGAAATCGTGGATACATAAGAAATTTGTTTGGACTATCAATATTTCTTTTTATTGCATCAAAAATCATTCCAGAAAAATTATAAGTTCCCCCCGTAGCCAAACACACCATTGCATTGGCTAATGATGAACTTCCTTCATGCCACCCTGTTCTTTTGGGGGACAAACACTGTTGCAAAGTATGCAACATGAATTTCCATTGAGGGGAAAGTTTAGCTTTTAAAAATGTGGAAGTATTTAAGTTCCCCTCATATCCCATGTTTTGAAAAGCATTTACAAGGGTGTCTTCAGGAAGATGTTCAATACCTGCCGCATCTTGTAGGTTAAGATGGGTTCTTAGCGTGGACTCTGTTACTTGTAATGCTTTGCCTCTTACCACCGCTTTGATGGCAATTTCATCTTCGTCCCATGTGGCAGATGTCCAGAAGTCCAGAATGTGGGACTCATTAATCTCCGGATTAATGGTTAACGCCGTCTTGATGGTAGATTGATTAAAGAAATCAATGATTTCATGGAAATCGGCGTTGTCAGTATTCTTTTCCAGATAAGCGACCATGTTGTGCGTTTGGTAAAACTGCAATTGATTCGCCATTGATGAATCTGTGAATGATTAGAAACAGAGATAATCAAGAATGTGAGTGGTTAGTCAAGGCGAGAGAGAAAATCGATTGATTGTAATTGCAACGGTAACTTTTAATTGGAAAAATTTAGGGGTTTTTACAACGGTAAAATTTGAACCGTTAAGTTTTACCCCCTTTTATACTGAAAAATTAGTCCAACTTGTTTCTCTGATTAGACGCGGGTAATTATTTAAAATGACTGTCCAGTTAAAAATCTCCACGTGGCAATAGTAGCTGTGCCTCGCGCCTGATTTTCAAAAATTAGGTCCAATCAGGTTTTAACACGTGTACTAAGATGTTTTCTGTGACTAATACGTGTAAAGTGGGATTACAAGCTGTGTTTAGACTTGTCAAATCATCATTAATTAGGGAATCTTATCTCTTAAGAAACCTTTATTAATTTAATAATCTGCAGTATTAACTTAAAAATCCGTAGTAAGTGGGTTAATGGTCCGTAGTATTTGTTTATGGGCCGTAGTAACTGGACTAGCCGTAGTAACTTGAGTTACTGGCAGTATTAAGCCAGAGGGCCGTAGCAACTTTCTACTTGTCCGTATTAACCATTCCGTCCAAAATTTTATTTGCCTAGGGCAGTAGTAGTTAAACCTTCCCTTAGCTTAAAAATTTGGTTGTACTAATCATACTTTGGATACTTTTTGTCTTTACTATTAATGTTGCAGTAGTAACATAGTACAATACTAGAGAGTAAGGTACTTGATTTTCATCATAAGGTTACTGCTGCCTCTTTGACAAGCTCACTTTATAAGGGATTGCAATGAGAAGAAACTGATTCATGTGGAGAAGATACATACTGATTATCAACTCGCTGACCTCCTCACAAAGGCATTTGATGTTGGGAGATTCACGTTCTTAATCACAAGCATTGGAATGCTCAATACGGAAGAATAACTCTCCTTTCTCTTTCTTTCTCATTATGTCTATTATGTTTAAAATATAAGTCCCTTCGAGAAGGCAGCAGTAACCTTATGATGAAAATCAAGTACCTTACTCTCTAGTATTGTACTATGTTACTACTGCAACATTAATAGTAAAGACAAAAAGTATCCAAAGTATGATTAGTACAACCAAATTTTTAAGCTAAGGGAAGGTTTAACTACTACTGCCCTAGGCAAATAAAATTTTGGACGGAATGGTTAATACGGACAAGTAGAAAGTTGCTACGGCCCTCTGGCTTAATACTGCCAGTAACTCAAGTTACTACGGCTAGTCCAGTTACTACGGCCCATAAACAAATACTACGGACCATTAACCCACTTACTACGGATTTTTAAGTTAATACTGCAGATTATTAAATTAATAAAGGTTTCTTAAGAGATAAGATTCCCTAATTAATGATGATTTGACAAGTCTAAACACAGCTTGTAATCCCACTTTACACGTATTAGTCACAGAAAACATCTTAGTACACGTGTTAAAACCTGATTGGACCTAATTTTTGAAAATCAGGCTCGAGGCACAGCTACTATTGCCACGTGGAGATTTTTAACTGGACAGTCATTTTAAATAATTACCCGCGTCTAATCAGAGAAACAAGTTGGACTAATTTTTCAGTATAAAAGGGGGTAAAACTTAACGGTTAAAATTTTACCGTTGTAAAAACCCCTAAATTTTTCCAATTAAAAGTTACCGTTGCAATTACAATCAATCGATTTTCTCTCTCGCCTTGACTAACCACTCACATTCTTGATTATCTCTGTTTCTAATCATTCACAGATTCATCAATGGCGAATCAATTGCAGTTTTACCAAACGCACAACATGGTCGCTTATCTGGAAAAGAATACTGACAACGCCGATTTCCATGAAATCATTGATTTCTTTAATCAATCTACCATCAAGACGGCGTTAACCATTAATCCGGAGATTAATGAGTCCCACATTCTGGACTTCTGGACATCTGCCACATGGGACGAAGATGAAATTGCCATCAAAGCGGTGGTAAGAGGCAAAGCATTACAAGTAACAGAGTCCACGCTAAGAACCCATCTTAACCTACAAGATGCGGCAGGTATTGAACATCTTCCTGAAGACACCCTTGTAAATGCTTTTCAAAACATGGGATATGAGGGGAACTTAAATACTTCCACATTTTTAAAAGCTAAACTTTCCCCTCAATGGAAATTCATGTTGCATACTTTGCAACAGTGTTTGTCCCCCAAAAGAACAGGGTGGCATGAAGGAAGTTCATCATTAGCCAATGCAATGGTGTGTTTGGCTACGGGGGGAACTTATAATTTTTCTGGAATGATTTTTGATGCAATAAAAAGAAATATTGATAGTCCAAACAAATTTCTTATGTATCCACGATTTCTTCAACATTGCATAAACTGTGTTCATAAAGACCTCCCCAGATCAGAAAAATGTTTTGTTTCACATGCTCATACAAAAAAAGTTTTTACTAACATGAGAAAACCAAACAAGGATGGACCTACTCGTGTGACACCACTATTCTCAAAAATGTTGGTAGTCACAATCCCCATAGCTGCAGGACAAGAAACTCTTTCTATGTCCCAACCCACAGCTGCAACCACCAGTACTACGGCAATCTCTGTTGGCACTAGTGCCATATCTGTAGTTGGTACTGCAAGGGTAAACCCAGAGGTTGCTACGGTAGTTCCTACTGCCACAGTACCTCCAGTTTCTACTGTGAGTTTTACTCCAGTTACTACTGTCCCAGTCACCACTGCTAGAGTGACTAAAACCAAAGTTTCTGCGCCTCACAAACCTCCCACAGTTTCTTCTAAAAGACCAAAGAGGGTTACTCAGCCTCTTGTGTCTAAGACCATCCCCTCCACTACTATTACTAAAGCAATCCCTGAAACATCTTCAGGATTGCCACACACTTTAGGGGAAAACATTGAACATACCCCCTTGTTCACTGAGTTGGTCAATAAGGAGAGGGAAGACCATGTGGGGAGGGCTAACACTACTGCAGCCTCTACTTCTTATAGTAGAGCTCAGGACAGTGTTAACATAACTAAGACCCAAACTACGGCAACACCATCCTTTGCTGAGAACTTGTTCTCAAATTGGGAAGGTGGTCCCTGGTGCCAAGAAACCATGGGGGAGATTCCTGTCTCTGCTAGGCAGAGGAGTTTCTCTATTCCCGAGGATCTTCCACCTGTTGGTACCCAACAGGAAAGGGGTGAGGGTAGTGGTAGTCAGTTACTGGAATTGAAGGAAATGTACCAAACTTTAATGACAAAGGTGGATAAACAAGGAGAAATGCTATCTACTTTGACTTCATTGGTGCAACAAGTGCTAGCACAACAAGCACTACTTTCTGCCCAGCTGGTGACCAAAAGAATCACCACACTAAATTCTGGGAGTTCACCAAAGCCCTCTAGTTCCTCATCCACAGATGACTCTCCCTCAGATGAAAACAAGGGGGAGAAAGAAAAAGAAAGAAATGTGTTATCATCTGGTGAAAGCAGGGAAGAAGTCAAATCAAGCCATGATACAGTCATCACTGCCACCTCAAATCAAGACGAAGAGATGGAGACAGATAGTGTTGTTGAGGGGGAGACACACTTTGATGCAAACATGGTAATAGATGAAGCTGAAGGTGAAAATATGGAAGTGGATACTCCACTTAAGGGGGAGCAGCAGCAGCAAGAAGCCATGCAAAGGGTTGAAGAAATAGTAGACGAAATGGAAGATGAAACTTCACCAGTTGCTACGGATACAAATGATGGTCAAGATACTGAAACAAATGCTGCGGATATAGTTACTACGGACCAAGTTAATACGGTGGATCCTATGGTAACTAGTCCAGTTAATACGGATCAAGTTGCTACGGAGCAAATTGATGCGGACCCCATGACAACTAGTCCAGTTGCTACGGACATAGTTGATACGGCTGAAATGGAGCAAATTGCTACTGAGCAACTTAATACGGTGAACCCAATGGATATTAGTCCAGCTCCAGAAACAGAGAGGGAAGATCATTCCCACCTATTCTCAGCCACTCTTCCCACGTTTGATCAAGCTTTCTCACATCTACAAGCAATTCAAACTGAAGCCACAACTCCTTCCACCACTGTAACAGAGACTTCTTCCACAATTGAACAAACTGAAGCAGCAAATGTTCTTATAAGAACAGAATTGGCAAGAACCAATGTGATGGCTGATGATGACACCATAGCCTCACAACTGCAGAAGATCAAGGATGAAAAACAGAAGTTAGAAAAGAAGAAAGCAGAAGAGGAGGAAAGAAAGAAATTAATTGCTATAGCAGTTGCTAGACAAAGAGCAGCAGCTGCTGAGTTAGCTACAATTACATCAACCTCACTCAAAGTATCTGAACAGCCTGCTAGTTTATCTGTTTCTGCAGGAAGAGTTGGATTCATCATGGTTGACCAGAAAAAGAATAAAGTCAAACTGGTAGACCTTGATGAGGAAAAAGACAAAGGCAAGGCTAAAGTGGTGAAAAAGTCAAAGGAAGAAATTCAAGAGGAAGATAGGCTGGCTAAAGAAGCACTATTCTTTAGCACTATGACTGAGGAAGAGATAGCAAATGTGAGAAGAGAAAATGAAGCAGCTGCACTGCAAATAAGAATAGCTGCTGAATTAAAGGCTCATGAAGAAGCAACAGCAAGAAAGAAGGCTGAAGAACAAAAGGAAAAAGAATCCTTTGAAGCCATTAACTTTCAAGGTATGACTGCTGAGGAGATAGAGACAATCAGACAAGAGAATGAAGCTGCAGAGTTGTACCTGAGAATGCAAAAAGCTGCTGCTGAAGATGCAATTAGAGCCCAGGAGATGGTCAATGATGACATTTTGGACAAACTGGTTAAAAAGGGCTTGAAAAAATCTTTGGAAAGAGAAGATGAGCATATAGCACAGAAGATGCAAGAAGAGGAGCTCAAACTAGCTAAAGCCAAAGCAAAGCCTGAGAAGAAGAAAGTGACCACATCAAAATCATCCAAACCATCTGCTATACAAGCAAAGATAGCTGAGGATAGAAGGAAGTTTACTGCTTATCTCAAAAGCAAGGGTCATAGTGGCAGATCTTTAGGCCCTATGAAGTTACCTTCCATCCTTGAGCTTGTCAAAGAGGAAAAACAAAAGGAAACATTAAGGGAAGTTGCTCTCAAGAAACTCCAAGAGAAGAAGAAGAAGGATGAAGAAAAAGCACTTGAAGCTGCCCTTAGAACAGGAAGAAAAATATTTCAGGCACAAGAACCTGTTCCTCCAGTGGAACAACCAGAAAAGAAGCATAAAAGAGTCAAAAGCAAATCCAAATTCATTCCTAACGCTAAAAGAAGAAGGATGAGTGAAGATGCTGCTACTGCTTCTCAAACAGAAGATCCAGACATTCCATTTGTTGACATCAAACCTGAACCTGAAGAGATGGAACAAAGTCCTCCAAGTGTTGCTCAAGGGGGTGATTACTCTGCGTACATCAACCCTGTTGAAGGTTTGAAGTATACTCCATTGAAGGTGAAGCCTCCAATGATCATTGACTGGAAATACATTGGTGGAAATATGAAGACTGAATATGAAGTTACAAGAGCCGATAAATCAAAGACGATTCTTATAGCCTTTCATGCAGTTTTTATGAAATTTGATAGAGATGATCTGGAGAAGATGTATGAGATTGGCATAAGGAAATACTCACAACGAAGACAAGGAGTATGTCCTGGTACTGATCTAGCAATGGATGTTCTGTGCAGTTTGTTTGAACCTGGATACAAGCCAACAAGTTCAATCTTCAAGAAAGAAGGACCTAATAATACGGAAGAATAACTCTCCTTATAAGGATCGTGTTAGTCTAGATAAACTAACAGGTTTGCTAACGTTGTAGATCAAGATCTATTGAAGGAGTTCAGCAGCGGATGAACACTTCAATATTACGAGTTTATTGAACAATAAAGAATGAATAAGAATTAAACAAAAGTATTGTCAAATTGCAAGCCTCAATTGTATTAACCAGAATAATATCAATACAACGTGTTTTCTATCTTTCAAGGATCTATCTATTTATAGACCTTGAGGCTCGTTCTAGATAAACTAGAATTCTACATCTATCCTTATCTAAACATTGAATAAGGAAACTTTATCTAATTACAAAAGGAAATCTAATCTAATTATAACTCTATTTAATTAGATTTGATTCTTCTAAGATAAGTCTTTGTCTTCCGTGTATCTTGGCTTGACTTCCTTATCTTGACTCTGACCTTGTCCGTAGTAATCCATCTACCGTAGTAACCTTGTAACATGTTGAACAGCCGCACCAACTTGTCTTTGTGTTCTTCCGTAGTAACTTCATAATCATCAAACTAATTGTTTAAGTTACTTTCGTTTGTTTGTTAGGTTTCATTGTTTATGGTTAAACTATATCAACTAAGTTATAACCCAACACAATATCTAGTCCAAACTCCCACACTACCCTAATAAACTTTGTAATAACCGAAATCAACAATCCAAACTACGTTATACCCATTAAAACCCTATTTTCCTTATAAAACCTATATTTCTTCCGGTACGAGTTAGAATCACGGTTTAGCTGGGTGATACTCATGTTTCATAATCCCGTAGGTCAAAATAACGTGAAGAATGTCTGAAGAAGGATATTAGAAGCCATTTCATCCATAAAAAACTCAATCAAACAAAAAATACCCTTTTAAAATCAAAACCCTAATTCTAAAAACCCATAGGTACTTTTAAACCCTAATTTTCTAAAAACCTTACCATACTTTACAATTTCTAGTCCAAACTCCCACACTACCCTAATAAACTTTATAATAACCGAAATCAACAATCCAAACCACGTTGTACCCATTAAAACCCTCATTTCCTTATAAAACCTATATTTCATCCGTTACGAGTTAGATTCACCGTTAAGGTGGGTGATATTCATGTTTCATAATCTCGTAGGTCACAATAGCATTAAGAATATCCGAAGAAGGATATTAGAAGCCATTTCATCCATAAAAAACTCAATCAAACAAAAAGTACCCTTTTAATATCACCCACCTAATTCTAAAAACCCATAGGTACTTTTAAACCCTAATTTTCTAAAAACCTTACCATACATTACAATTTCTAGTCCAAACTCCCACACTACCCTAAGAAACTTTATAATAACCGAAATCAACAATCCAAACCACGTTGTACCCATTAATACCCTAATTTCATTATAAAACCTAGACTTCTTCCGGTACGAGTTAGAATCACGGTTTAGGTGTGTGATATTCATGTTTCATAATCCCGTAGTTCAAAATGACGTGAAGAATATCCGAAGAAGGATATTAGAAGCCATTTCATCCATAAAAAAACTCAATCAAACAAAAAATACCCTTTTAAAATCAAAACCCTAATTCAAAAAACCCATAGGTACTTTTAAACCCTAATTTTCTAAATACCTTTCCATACATTACAATTTCTAGTCCAAACTCCCACACTACCCTAATAAACTTTATAATAACCGAAATCAACAATCCAAACGACATTGTACCCATTAAAACCCTCATTTCCTTATAAAACCTATATTTCATCCGGTACGAGTTAGATTCACTGTAGATCAAAATGACGTGAATAATGTCTGAAGAAGGATATTTGAAGCCATTTCATCCATAAAAAACTCAATCAAAAAAAAATACCCTTTTAAAATCAAAACCCTAATTCAAAAAACCCATAGGTACTTTTAAACCCTAATTTTCTAAAAACCTTTCCATACATTACAATTTCTAGTCCAAACTTCCACACTACCCTAATAAACTTTGTAATAACCGAAATCAACAATCCAAACTACGTTATACCCATTAAAACCCTATTTTCCTTATAAAACCTATATTTCTTCCGGTACGAGTTAGAATCACGGTTTAGGTGGGTGATACTCATGTTTCATAATCCCGTAGTTCAAAATGACGTGAAGAATGTCTGAAGAAGGATATTAGAAGCCATTTCATCCATAAAAAACTCAATCAAACAAAAAGTACCCTTTTAAAATCAAAACCCTAATTCTAAAAACCCATAGGTACTTTTAAACCCTAATTTTCTAAAACCTTACCATACTTTACAATTTCTAGTCCAAACTCCCACACTACCCTAATAAACTTTATAATAACCGAAATCAACAATCCAAACCACGTTGTACCCATTAAAACCCTCATTTCCTTATAAAACCTATATTTCATCCGTTACGAGTTAGATTCACCGTTAAGGTGGGTGATATTCATGTTTCATAATCTCGTAGGTCACAATAGCATTAAGAATATCCGAAGAAGGATATTAGAAGCCATTTCATCCATAAAAAACTCAATCAAACAAAAAGTACCCTTTTAATATCACCCACCTAATTCTAAAAACCCATAGGTACTTTTAAACCCTAATTTTCTAAAAACCTTACCATACATTACAATTTCTAGTCCAAACTCCCACACTACCCTAAGAAACTTTATAATAACCGAAATCAACAATCCAAACCACGTTGTACCCATTAATACCCTAATTTCATTATAAAACCTAGATTTCTTCCGGTACGAGTTAGAATCACGGTTTAGGTGTGTGATATTCATGTTTCATAATCCCGTAGTTCAAAATGACGTGAAGAATATCCGAAGAAGGATATTAGAAGCCATTTCATCCATGAAAAACTCAATCAAACAAAAAATACCCTTTTAAAATCAAAACCCTAATTCAAAAAACCCATAGGTAATTTTAAACCCTAATTTTCTAAATACCTTTCCATACATTACAATTTGTAGTCCAAACTCCCACACTACCCTAATAAACTTTATAATAACCGAAATCAACAATCCAAACGACATTGTACCCATTAAAACCCTCATTTCCTTATAAAACCTATATTTCATCCGGTACGAGTTAGATTCACTGTAGATCAAAATGACGTGAATAATGTCTGAAGAAGGATATTTGAAGCCATTTCATCCATAAAAAACTCAATAAAAAAAAAATACCCTTTTAAAATCAAAACCCTAATTCTAAAAACCCATAGGTACTTTTTTTTTTTTTTTTTGGTAAAAGGGAATGCACCCCGGTAAATTATATAACCAAAAAAGAGCGTTGAAGTACAATGGATATAGGTGAAATCCTATATCTCAACCCATTACATGGGCAACAACCAAAAAGAAACTACAAAACCAAAACACCTATATAAGAGAGACATGCCTCTCTTAAAAACTACCCTGAAAACTATCACTTTCTACCCTTCCTACTAAGCTGGAAATCACGAAACTCCTGAAGAGAACCCTGAAGATCTACGACTTGGTCTTCATAGCCATCATAACCATCATAACCGTAATCTTCATCTTCAAGCTGTTGACCCCCATACATATATGAACCATATCCCCCTTCATCATCAGACGTATCAGAAGCATTGATACAATTATCCCATTTCTTTTTCGAACTCTGAGGACGACCATCCTTCTTATCCTTGCCTGCAGCAGCAACCGAAGCACTCGAACCACTCGAGACCGCAACACCTTTGTTCTTTTCCCCAATAATGCCAGGATCAGTGTCCTTAGGGTTAGTCTCCTTAGGCTGAGAAGTAACATGCTCCACAGTTAAACCCTCAAACGGATTATTAATAGGCACATTTGGGTTAACACCATTTGAGGGTTTCACATTCCCACCTTTCTTTTGTTCCCAAATCATTGTCGACTTAGGTTTATTCATCCGAAGGCCAACAAAAGCCTTTGGATCAGTCCCCTTCTTCTTTTTACGGTTCTTAACCTCCGTAAAACCATCATCAGTTCCGTCTTTATCAGTAGCCCTACCAACCCTACTTGAAATAGGGACAATTTCCTCGGTAACCCGTTTAGGACACACGTTAGTATCATGACCAAAACAGTGGCAATCAACACAATGAGGGGGTTTCCACTCATACTCAACTCGAATATTTTCCGTCAGATAACCTTCCCCATCCTCAACAGGGACCGCCATAGTAACCTCCTTTTTTAAAGCTACAGCCGCATCAATCTCAATCAAAGCCCTGGCAAAACTGATTCTACCCCACGAATCATCACACATAGAACTCGTAAAAGCATCCAGCATGACAGGTTTCCCAATTTGCGTAGCAATCAAGCTCAGACCATCAGCCGAATATGCAAGAATAGGAACATTGTACATTTTCACCCAAACAGGAAGCTTAGTAACTACTCCTTTCATCAAGGACACATTAGGAGACCACTTGTTGAGAATAATAGGTGATTTACGAATCATCCAAGGACCTTTCTCCAACACTTGCTCCATACCACCTTTTGTAGTAAATTTGAACAGATAAACACCATCACCATTCCTTGTAATACGTTCAAAGCCAAATTTTCTCCAAGAGTTCAAAACATACTGCTTAACTACTGGAAAGGAAGGATCTTTACCAACAAAAAACCCCACAATAGAATTCTCATACCGACATTTGATTTTGGCAGCTACGGCTCTCGGTAGAACACAATCAACTGTGTCAAGCTTTTCATCATTAACCAGGGTACGGAATTGGACCTTGGTACTAATATTGCCAAAACAACTCGCGTAGGAGCTTGGAATACCGGGCATAGCACCATTAGTAGCACATACCGGTGGTGCACCATTGTCACAAGTGGGAAGACCTCCAGTACCAGCGTCAATGCCCTCATTACTCGGAATGGACGTAGATTCAATATCTGAAATAGTAATCTTACCAGCCATGTTCATTAACCTTTTTGCAATTCCATCCATAGTCGATTGAGCATTAGCATCACTAGGTTTATTAACGTTGGAAGGAACCACACCTTGTTTCGATTTCTTGTCACCGCTAGAAAGAAAACCCCGTTCCATAAAAATAGTGTATGTCCGTACGGATCAAACCCTAACCGTACGGATGGAGCCTGAATCGTACGGATGAATGCACTAAGTTCGTACGGATGAGTTTACTATGTTCGTACGGATGAAAAAGTATTGGCACGGATGAAGCACTCTATTCGTACGGATGGCAGAATCTCAAACGGATGAAGAAGTATACGAATGGACTCCTATAAGTTCCAGTTCGTACGAATGGAGAAAGATTCGTACGGATGGATCAAGGTTCGTACGGATGGACGAAGACCAGCAACCAGAAACCCTAATTCTCCTTATAACCCTAAACCGCCCACCTTGCTCGCCGGAAAACCACTCAAACTCTCCAGCCAAACCCGAATTGTACTACTATTATCTAAAGTCGATTAAGAAGGCAATATAATCAATCCAACAGCCCCAAATAGAGCAGCTACGGATTAATCACAAAACCCTCAAATCCGAGAAGAAAACAGCAACAAGAAATTCGATTCGGAAGAAAAGAATGAGGATTAGTCGTGACAAAGCTTAAACAAACGATTTAGGATCAGAATCAGCCTTCAATTGATGTAAAACCGGCCAAAAATCCGGCAGCCAAACACTCCCCAATTCACCTTTCTAGAGACCCATAGGTACTTTTATCAACTAAAGATAACCCATAGGTACTTTTAAACCCTAATTTTCTAAAAACCTTACCATACATTACAATTTCTAGTCCAAACTCCCACACTACCCTAATAAACTTTGTAATAACCGAAATCAACAATCCAAACCACGTTATACCCATTAAAACCCTATTTTCCTTATAAAACCTATATTTCTTCCGGTACGAGTTAGAATCACGGTTTAGGTGGGTGATATTCATGTTTCATAATCCCGTAGATCAAAATGACGTGAAGAATGTCTGAAGAAGGATATTAGAAGCCATTTCATCCATAAAAAACTCAATCAAACAAAAAGTACCCTTTTAAAATCAAAACCCTAATTCTAAAAACCCATAGGTACTTTTAAACCCTAATTTTCTAAAAACCTTACCATACATTACAATTTCTAGTCCAAACTCCCACACTACCCTAATAAACTTTATAATAACCGAAATCAACAATCCAAACCACGTTATACCCATTAAAACCCTCATTTCCTTATAAAACCTATATTTCATCCGTTACGAGTTAGATTCACCGTTAAGGTGGGTGATATTCATGTTTCATAATCTCGTAGGTCACAATAGCATTAAGAATATCCGAAGAAGGATATTAGAAGCCATTTCATCCATAAAAAACTCAATCAAACAAAAAGTACCCTTTTAATATCACCCACCTCATTCTAAAAACCCATAGGTACTTTTAAACCCTAATTTTCTAGGGTAGTGTGGGAGTATGGACTAGAAATTGTAATGTATGGTACGCTTTTAGAAAATTAGGGTTTAAAAGTATCTATTGGTTTTTAGAATTAGGGTTTTGATTTTAAAAGGGTATTTTTTGTTTGATTGAGTTTTTTATGGATGAAATGGCTTCTAATATCCTTCTTCAGACATTCTTCACGTCATTTTGATCTACGGGATTATGAAACATGAATATCACACACCTAAACCGTGATTCTAACTCGTACCGGATGAAATATAGGTTTTATAAGGAAATTAGGGTATTAATGGGTACAACGTAGTTTGGATTGTTGATTTCAGTTATTATAAAGTTTATTAGGGTAGTGTGGGAGTTTGGACTAGAAATTGTAATGTATGGTAAGGTTTTTAGAAAATTAGGGTTTAAAAGTACCTATGGGTTCTTAGAATTAGGGTTTTGATTTTAAAAGGGTATTTTTTGTTTGATTGAGTTTTTTATGGATGAAATGGCTTCTAATATCCTTCTTCAGACATTCTTCACGTCATTTGGATCTATGGGATTATGAAACATGAGTATCACCCACCTAAACCGTGATTCTAACTCGTACCGGAAGAAATATAGGTTTTATAAGGAAAATAGGGTTTTAATGGGTATAACGTAGTTTGGAGTGTTGATTTCGGTTATTACAAAGTTTATTAGGGTAGTGTGGGAGTTTGGACTAGAACTTGTAATGTATGGTAAGGTTTTTAGAAAATTAGGGTTTAAAAGTACCTATGGGTTTTTAGAATTAGGGTTTTGATTTTAAAAGGGTATTTTTTGTTTGAGTGAGTTTTTTATGGATGAAATGGCTTCTAATATCCTTCTTCAGACATTCTTCACGTCATTTTGATCTACGGGATTATGAAAAATGAATATCACCCACCTAAACCGTGATTCTAACTCGTACCGGATGAAATATAGGTTTTATAAGGAAATTAGGGTATTAATGGGTACAACGTGGTTTGGATTGTTTATTTCGGTTATTATAAAGTTTATTAGGGTAGTGTGGGAGTTTGGACTAGAAATTGTAATGTATGGTAAGGTTTTTAGAAAATTAGGGTTTAAAAGTACCTATGGGTTTTTAGAATTAGTGTTTTGATTTTAAAAGGGTATTTTTTGTTTGATTGAGTTTTTTATGGATGAAATGGCTTCTAATATCCTTCTTCAGACATTCTTAATGCTATTGTGACCTACGGGATTATGAAACATGAATATCACCCACCTAAACCGTGATTCTAACTCGTACCTGAAGAAATCTAGGTTTTATAAGGAAATTAGGGTATTAATGGGTACAACGTGGTTTGGATTGTTGATTTCGGTTATTATAAAGTTTATTAGGGTAGTGTGGGAGTTTGGACTAGAAATTGTAATGTATGGAAAGGTTTTTAGAAAATTAGGGTTTAAAAGTACCTATGGGTTTTTAGAATTAGGGTTTTGATTTTAAAAGGGTATTTTTTGTTTGATTGAGTTTTTTATGGATGAAATGGCTTCTAATATCCTTCTTCAGACATTCTTCACGTCATTTTGACCTACGGGATTATGAAACATGAGTATCACCCACCTAAACCGTGATTCTAACTCGTACCGGAAGAAATATAGGTTTTATAAGGAAATTAGGGTTTTAATGGGTATAACGTAGTTTGGATTGTTGATTTCGGTTATTACAAAGTTTATTAGGGTAGTGTGGGAGTTTGGACTAGAAATTGTAATGTATGGTAAGGTTTTTAGAAAATTAGGGTTTAAAAGTACCTATGGGTTTTTAGAATTAGGGTTTTGATTTTAAAAGGGTATTTTTTGTTTGATTGAGTTTTTTATGGATGAAATGGCTTCAAATATCCTTCTTCGGACATTCTTAATGCTATTGTGACCTACGGGATTATGAAACATGAATATCACCCACCTAAACCGTGATTCTAACTCGTACCTGAAGAAATCTAGGTTTTATAAGGAAATGACGGGTTTGAATGGGTATAACGTAGTTTGGATTGTTGATTTCGGTTATTACAAAGTTTATTAGGGTAGTGTGGGAGTTTGGACTAGAAATTGTAATGTATGGAAAGGTTTTTAGAAAATTTGGGTTTAAAAGTACCTATGGGTTTTTAGAATTAGGGTTTTGATTTTAAAAGGGTATTTTTTGTTTGATTGAGTTTTTTATGGATGAAATGGCTTCTAATATCCTTCTTCAGACATTCTTATCGTCATTTTGACCTACGGGATTATGAAACATGAGTATCACCCACCTAAACCGTGATTCTAACTCGTACCGGAAGAAATCTAGGTTTTATAAGGAAATTAGGGTATTAATGGGTACAACGTGGTTTGGATTGTTGATTTCGGTTATTATAAAGTTTATTAGGGTAGTGTGGGAGTATGGACTAGAAATTGTAATGTATGGTAAGGTTTTTAGAAAATTAGGGTTTAAAAGTACCTATGGGTTTTTAGAATTAGGGTTTTGATTTTAAAAGGGTATTTTTTTTTTTAATTGAGTTTTTTTATGGATGAAATGGCTTCTAATATCCTTCTTCAGAGATTCTTCACGTTATTTTGACCTACGGGATTATGAAACATGAATATCACCCACCTAAACCGTGATTCTAACTCGTACCAGAAGAAATATAGGTTTTATAAGGAAATTAGGGTATGAATGGGTATAACGTGGTTTGGATTGTTGATTTCGGTTATTATAAAGTTTATTAGGGTAGTGTGGGAGTTTGGACAAGAAATTGTAATGTATGGTAAGGTTTCATAATCCCGTAGGTCACAATAGCATTAAGAATGTCCGAAGATATCACACACCTAAACCGTGATTCTAACTCGTACCGGAAGAAATTTAGGTTTTATAAGGAAATAGGGTTTTAATGGGTATAACGTGGTTTGGATTGTTGATTTCGGTTATTACAAAGTTTATTAAGGTAGTGTGAGAGTATGGACTAGAAATGTAATGTATGGAAAGGTTTTTAAAAAATTAGGGTTTAAAAGTACCTATGGGTTTTTAGAATTAGGGTTTTGATTTTAAAAGGGTATTTTTTGTTTGATTGAGTTTTTTATGGATGAAATGGCTTCTAATATCCTTCTTCAGACATTCTTCACGTCATTTTGATCTACGGGATTATGAAACATTAATATCACACACCTAAACCGTGATTCTAACTCCTACCGGAAGAAATTTAGGTTTTATAAGGAAATTAGGGTATTAATGGGTACAACATGGTTTGGATTGTTGATTTCGGTTATTATAAAGTTTATTAGGGTAGTGTGGGAGTTTGGACTAGAAATTGTAATGTATGGTAAGGTTTTTAGAAAATTAGGGTTTAAAAGTACCTATGGGTTTTTAGAATTAGGGTTTTGATTTTAAAAGGGTATTTTTTGTTTGATTGAGTTTTTTATGGATGAAATGGCTTCTAATATCCTTCTTCAGACATTCTTCACGTCATTTTGACCTACGGGATTATGAAACATGAGTATCACCCACCTAAACAGTGATTCTAACTCGTAACGGAAGAAATATAGGTTTGATAAGGAAATTAGGGTTTTAATGGGTATAACGTAGTTTGGATTGTTGATTTCGGTTATTATAAAGTTTATTAGGGTAGTGTGGGAGTTTGGACTAGAAATTGTAATGTATGGTAAGGTTTTTAGAAAATTAGGGTTTAAAAGTACCTATGGGTTTTTAGAATTAGGGTTTTGATTTTAAAAGGGTATTTTTTGTTTGATTGAGTTTTTTATGGATGAAATGGCTTGTAATATCCTTCTTCAGACATTCTTCACGTCATTTTGAACTACGGGATTATGAAACATGAATATCACACACCTAAACCGTGATTCTAACTCGTACCTGAAGAAATCTAGGTTTTATAAGGAAATTAGGGTATTAATGGGTACAACGTGGTTTGGATTGTTGATTTCGGTTTTGTTGGTGCAATATCTGTGACCGTTGTTCTAGATTAATTAAGTCTTTATTAATAGTTTCTTTGAGTTTGTAATGGCCCAATAACATTGTATTGTTTAGTGGGCTATTTAGTCTGTTATGGGTGTTAATGGACTTTGCATAGTCCATGAGCCCATTAGTGGCCCAAGCCTGTGAACATGTCTCTATATAAAGAGACATTGAGTTTAGGTTTAGGGTTAATCAGTCAGATATAGTTAATGATTCCAGACAGACTGAGAGAGAGAGTTCTGTGATAGGCTATTTATTGTAATTGAGTGATTCAATTAATAATATAGTCAGAATTCGGTAATTACGTTTATTGTTATTATTAGCATTCGATTATTACTTATGTGATATAACTGATTACGAGATTCCGCCTCGTAATTAGTTTGCTTTAATTCTGTAGATCGGACCACTGGGACCTACAATTGGTATCAGAGCAAACGCATTGTTTGCTCTCTATCGAGATTTGGTTCAGGATTATTATCAGGTTTTAATCGATTTTGGGAATTAGGGTTATTCAGTTTTCCGGCGGCTGTTATTGAAAGATTAGGGTTTCTGATTATTTTGACGGCTGCAGTTTGAATTAGGGTTCTTAATTTTTATTTTATTTTTGGCGGCTGTCGACTTGAAAATTAGGTTTTCGTTTGGAAAATAAACTGCTTAACTGCGTTTCTTAGTTGCCATATTCGTAGGACTTATTATTTTCTGTTGGGCCTTTTAATTGTACTCATCCGTGGGCCTTTTAATTAAACTCATTGGTGGGCATTTCTAAGTGGTCTTTGGCTTTATTTAAATAAAAGGAGTAAACATAAGTGAAAGGAAGAAGGGACACATCGATAGAATTAATAAAAAAAAAAGGGTGACAGGTGTAAGACATAGAACTTTGGGAATTGTTTTTTGGCCGACACACACACAGAGACATAAAGGAAATTGGGGATTTGGCGATAAGAACAAGAAACACACAGCGATACACACAGACACAAAAACAGCAACCATTAAAGTTTGTGAATTAAAAGAAAATTAACAAGAAGCTGTGGCGTCACTTCAAATTGGGGATCAACATATTTATTTACAGAGTAGCGGCGATTAACATTACAAAGTGGGTGGCGGCTTAAATTGAAATTGACGAACATCATCTTCGTCTCCTATTAACACACACATCTTCGTCGTTAAAATACATCTTCGTGACGGCGGCGTTAACAACATCTTCGTTTCATCTTCCTCGTTTGATTTGTTGTTAAGTATCATCTTAGTTAACATCTCAGTAATCATCGTGTTCGTGACTGTTAACAAGGGGCAACGAACATCATGTTCGTTTTGAATTAAGGACGAACAACAAGCTCGTGGAACACGACGATAGAAGAGACGAACATCTTGTTCGTCAATCATCTTCTTCGGCGAACACCTTCCTCGTCGAACATCTTCCTCGTCAACACTGTTTTCGTGACTTGTTCGCTGATTGATGTTCACTTTTGTAGCTGATGTTCGTGGCTGACTTTGTGTGACTTGTTCGTCGTTTATGTGTTGGCAATTTCGTGGCTGATCAAGTGTTCGTGGAGTATTGTTCGTGGCTGATTAGATTGTTGTTCGTGAATAGTTTTTAACTTGTTCGTGAAAAGTGTTCGTGACAAGGGTATTTTGTTCACTAAATTTTGGATTGGTTTTGATTTTAACTTCGTTTGATCTTCGTCGGGTTTGTTATAAGTTCGTCTGACTTGTTCGGCTGGAATCAAATTGATGTTATTCGTGGCTGTAAGTGATTGTTCGTGGTGATTGTGTTCGTGGTGTAAGTGTTTGTTCGTTTGGTAATTGATTTTACAACTTCGTAGAATTAAACCGTGATTGTGTCTTGTGACTTGGACTGGCAGATTTGTAATTGGGCCTTACACTCAACTGGGCTTTAAATTGGGCCTTTAATCAAGTGTTTGGACTTCTTATTGGACTCGTTTATTGGATTTAATTCATTTGGACTGTTACTTGAATCTTTATTTAGACTTAATCAATTTAACAAAAACTAAAGAAATGTATTATTTTCAATACGATAATGACGCTGAAAGAGAAAGTGCTGGAAAAATATTTATGAGGCAATTTGATACGTTCAAAGCTGAAAGAAACGAAAACTTTGAAAATACTGTCACCAGATACTATAATCTCCTTACAGAACTTAGCAGGTGTCGTATACGTCTAGGTGATAGAATAATTAAGAAATTTTTAGACGCTTTGCCTAAGCATTGGGATGTTTATGTAAACTTGGTAAAACATGAACGTGACTTTGATGAGTTGATTGTAAAATTAAGAGCATATAAGTCAGCAAACATGGCATCTATTGAGGGTGATTCTAGTACTGCAAGTGATCAAGATACTGAGAGTACATCTTCTGACAAAGAGACTATTTCAGCTTTAACCTCGGAAAATAAACGTTTAACCGAAGCCTTGGACATCTTGACGAATCAACATAAAGATTTGAAAATTGAATTGTCTTGTGAAGTTCACCTGAAGAATGATTTATCCAACAAGCTTAAGCAAGATTCCAATGATACAAGGGAATATCAATGTACTATCGATTTACAATCAAAACAGATCGACATGCTTTATGAATGTTTGGAAAAAGAGAAGCAGTTGTACATCGAAAAGGAAAAGGAACTACGAGACAGCGAGGTCAAAAGATTGGAGCTTACCAGAAAGATTGAACAATTTCGGACTTCATCTAACACATTTACTTCCATTTTGAGTCGTCAAAGGCGCAGTGAAGATCGTACCGGTTTGGGATATAATGAAACACCTCCACCTTTCAATCACAATTACAGTTTTCTTAAAACTGAATGTGACGAGAAGGAAAATAGCGTTAGATCTTCTTGTGAATCTTCCTCTACAAGGGACGATCAAACTGAGTCAAGTGCTTCAACTGATCCAAGTGTTTCGGAAACGACAATGAGTACATTAGCTGAAAACTCAAAACCTAAACAGCCAATGGACGACTTGAAATGTTTTAAATGTCGGGAACATGGTCATGTGGCCTCGGTATGTCCAAAGAAGAAGCAAAAGCAAGCCAGCAAATCGTCTTTACCAAAGAAAGAGCAAGCTAACAGATCGTCTTCACCAAAAACTAATCGAATGGCTCATTCTTATTCACCTGTACGGAAACAGGTGCAGCCTGTTCGGTACTCAAAGGCTCGATCTCATTCACCTGTACGGAAACAGGTGCCTCAAAAGTGGATAAAGAAACAGGAACACACGGGTGTTTCTAATGACCGCTCATTTCAACCGCGTCCATTTCGACCGTCTTTCAGAAGTTCTAATCCATACTGCCCGAGTCAGAGAGAACATTCCTTTTATCAGCAATCGAGATCTTATTGTCCATCGAGGAACCACCTGAATTCTAAAGTTCAAGCTACTGTTACTAAAGATGATGGTTTCTTAAAGGAGTTTGTCTACGTGAACGAGAGAGGACAATCAAGACGTGTTATGGCATGGGTTCCCCACCATAACTGATTATTGCTAATTTAGCTGAAAATATTTGTAACTTTGTAATTTCTTTTTATGAAAAATAGAATCGACATGAAAACCTCAAAAATTTCGTGTCGATCTCTCAAAAAAAAAATAAAAAAATAAAAAAATAAAAAAAAAATTACTAACGTTTGTTTGCAGGTTGTGCGCGTACGAGACTCTACTCTTGAAAACTGCTGTTTGAGACGTTGTTCATCGTCAGACAGCTCAGGGGGAGTTTTGTTGTCATTTATGGAAGCTCGAAGAA
Organism: Senecio squalidus; assembly: GCA_910822075.1. Classification (NCBI taxonomy): domain Eukaryota; kingdom Viridiplantae; phylum Streptophyta; class Magnoliopsida; order Asterales; family Asteraceae; genus Senecio; species Senecio squalidus. Next base: position 41,502 of record CAJVGC010000112.1, read on the forward strand.
TATAAGAGAAAGTGATGAACTTAGTTGAGTCAACTCGTGATGAAGACTCTGATAAACAACGAAGTTCACAACAACAAAGGGAGCTGCCTAACTCTTCACAAGCATTAACGGAGACGGAGAAGACTAACTCTTTGAAAGCGTAAACGGAGAAGACTGAATCTTCACAAGCTTAAATGGAGAAGACTGAATTATTGCAACAATTCAGGGGGAGTTATTCAAGACAATGATGAGTTAGAAGAACCTGCAAGGAACACAAGGAGTACAAGACTATAAAGACTTTGAGAGTATAACGGAATCTAAAAGCAACAGTCAAGGGGGAGTTTGTTGGTGCAATATCTGTGACCGTTGTTCTAGATTAATTAGGTCTCTATTAATAGTTTATTTGAGTTTGTAATGGCCCAATAACATTGTATTGTTTAGTGGGATATTTAGTCTGTTATGGGTGTTAATGGACTTTGCATAGTCCGTGAGCCCATTAGTGGCCCAAGCCTGTGAACATGTCTCTATATAAAGAGACATTGAGTTTAGGTTTAGGGTTAATCAGTCAGATATAGTTAATGATTCCAGACAGACTGAGCGAGAGAGTTCTGTGATAGGCTATTTATTGTAATTGAGTGATTCAATTAATAATATAGTCAGAATTCGGTAATTACGTTTATTGTTATTATTAGCATTCGATTATTACTTATGTGATATAACTGATTACGAGATTCCGCCTCGTAATTAGTTTGGTTTAATCCTGTAGATCGGACCACTGGGACCTACAGTTATTATAAAGTTTATTAGGGTAGTGTGGGAGTTTGGACTAGAAATTGTAATGTATGGAAAGGTATTTAGAAAATTAGGGTTTAAAAGTACCTATGGGTTTATAGAATTAGCGTTTTGATTTTAAAAGGGTACTTTTTGTTTGATTGAGTTTTTTATGGATGAAATGGCTTCTAATATCCTTCTTCAGACATTCTTCACGTCATTTTGAACTACGGGATTATGAAACATGAATATCACCCACCTTAACCGTGAATCTAACTCGTACCGGATGAAATATAGGTTTTATAAGGAAATGAGGGTTTTAATGGGTATAACGTGGTTTGGATTGTTGATTTCGGTTATTACAAATTTTATTAGGGTAGTGTGGGAGTTTGGACTAGAAATTGTAATGTATGGTAAGGTTTTTAGAAAATTAGGGTTTAAAATTACCTATTGGTTTTTAGAATTAGGGTTATTATTTTAAAAGGGTATTTTTTGTTTGATTGAGTTTTTTTTTGGATGAAATGGCTTCTAATATCCTTCTTCAGACATTCTTCACGTCATTTTGATCTACGGGATTATGAAAAATGAATATCACACACCTAAACCGTGATTCTAACTCGTACCTGAAGAAATCTGGGTTTTATAAGGAAATTAGGGTATTAATGGGTACAACGTGGTTTGGATTGTTGATTTCGGTTATTACAAAGTTTAGTAGGGTAGTGTGGGAGTATGGACTAGAAATTGTAATGTATGGTAAGGTTTTTAGAAAATTAGGGTTTAAAAGTACCTATGGGTTTTTAGAATTAGGGTTTTGATTTTAAAAGGGTACTTTTTGTCTGATTAAGTTTTTTATGGATGAAATGGCTTCTAATATCCTTCTTCAGACATTCTTCACGTCATTTTGATCTACGGGATTATGAAACATGAGTATCACCCATCTAAACCGTGATTCTAACTCGTACCTGAAGAAATCTAGGTTTTATAAGGAAATTAGGGTATTAATGGGTACAACGTGGTTTGGATTGTTGATTTCGGTTATTATAAAGTTTATTAGGGTAGTGTGGAAGTATGGACTAGAAATTGTAATGTATGGTAAGGTTTTTAGAAAATTAGGGTTTAAAAGTACCTATGGGTTTTTAGAATTAGGTTTTTTATTTTAAAAGGGTACTTTTTATTTGATTGAGTTTTTTATGGATGAAATGGCTTCTAATATCCTTCTTCAGACATTCTTCACGTCATTTTGATCTACGGGATTATGAAACATGAGTATCACCCACCTAAACCGTGATTCTAACTCGTACCTGAAGAAATCTAGGTTTTATAAGGAAATTAGGGTATTAATGGGTATAACGTGGTTTGGATTGTTGATTTCGGTTATTATAAAGTTTATTAGGGTAGTGTGGGAGTATGGACTAGAAATTGTAATGTATGGTACGCTTTTAGAAAATTAGCGTTTAAAAGTATCTATTGGTTTTTAGAATTAGGGTTTTGATTTTAAAAGGGTATTTTTTGTTTGATTGAGTTTTTTATGGATGAAATGGCTTCTAATATCCTTCTTCAGACATTCTTCACGTCATTTGGATCTACGGGATTATGAAACATGAATATCACACACCTAAACCGTGATTCTAACTCGTACCGGAAGAAATATAGGTTTTATAAGGAAAATAGGGTTTTAATGGGTATAACGTAGTTTGGATTGTTGATTTCGGTTATTACAAAGTTTATTAGGGTAGTGTGGGAGTTTGGACTAGAAATTGTAATGTATGGTAAGGTTTTTAGAAAATTAGGGTTTAAAAGTACCTATGGGTTTTTAGAATTAGGGTTTTGATTTTAAAAGGGTATTTTTTGTTTGATTGAGTTTTTTATGGATGAAATGGCTTCTAATATCCTTCTTCAGACATTCTTCACGTCATTTTGATCTACGGGATTATGAAACATGAATATCACACACCTAAACCGTGATTCTAACTCGTACTGGAAGAAATCTAGGTTTTATAAGGAAATTAGGGTATTAATGGGTACAACGTGGTTTGGATTGTTGATTTCGGTTATTATAAAGTTTATTAGGGTAGTGTGGGAGTTTTGACTAGAAATTGTAATGTATGGTAAGGTTTTTAGAAAGTTAGGGTTTAAAAGTACCTATGGGTTTTTTAGAATTAGGGTTTTGATTTTAAAAGGGTATTTTTTGTTTGATTGAGTTTTTTATGGAATGAAATGGCTTCTAATATCCTTCTTCAGACATTCTTCACGTCATTTTGATCTACGGGATTATGAAACATGAGTATCACCCACCTAAACCGTGATTCTAACTCGTATAGGAAGAAATCTAGGTTTTATAAGGAAATTAGGGTATTAATGGGTACAACGTGGTTTGGATTGTTGATTTCGGTTATTATAAATTTTATTAGGGTAGTGTGGGAGTTTGGACTAGAAATTGTAATGTATGGAAAGGTTTTTAGAGAATTAGGGTTTAAAAGTACCTATGGGTTTTTTGAATTAGGGTTTTGATTTTAAAAGGGTACTTTTTGTTTGATTGAGTTTTTTATGGATGAAATGGCTTCAAATATCCTTCTTCGGACATTCTTAATGCTATTGTGACCTACGGGATTATGAAACATGAATATCACCCACCTAAACCGTGATTCTTACTCGTACTTGAAGAAATCTAGGTTATATAAGGAAATGAGGGTTTTAATGGGTATAACGTGGTTTGGATTGTTTATTTCGGTTATTACAAAGTTTATTAGGGTACTGTGGGAGTTTGGACTAGAAATTGTAATGTATGGAAAGGTTTTTAGAAAATTAGGGTTTACAAGTACCTATGAGTTTTTAGAATTAGGGTTTTGATTTTAAAAGGGTACTTTTTGTTTGATTGAGTTTTTTATGGATGAAATGGCTTCTAATATCCTTCTTCAGACATTCTTCACGTCATTTTGATCTACGGGATTATGAAACATGAGTATCACCCACCTAAACCGTGATTCTAACTCGTACCGGAAGAAATATAGGTTTTATAAGGAAATTAGGGTTTTAATGGGTATAACGTAGTTTGGATTGTTGATTTCGGTTATTATAAAGTTTATTAGGGTAGTGTGGGAGTTTGGACTAGAAATTGTAATGTATGGAAAGTTTTTAGAAAATTAGGGTTTAAAAGTACCTATGGGTTTTTAGAATTAGGGTTTTGTTTTTAAAAGGGTATTTTTTGTTTGATTGAGTTTTTTATGGATTAAATGGCTTCTAATATCCTTCTTCAGACATTCTTCACGTCATTTTGATCTACGGGATTATGAAACATGAGTATCACCCACCTAAACCGTGATTCTAACTCGTACCGGAAGAAATCTAGGTTTTATAAGGAAATTAGGGTATTAATGGGTACAACGTGGTTTGGATTGTTGATTTCGGTGATTATAAATTTTATTAGGGTAGTGTGGGAGTTTGGACTAGAAATTGTAATGTATGGAAAGGTTTTTAGAAAATTAGGGTTTAAAAGTACCTATGGGTTTTTAGAATTAGGGTTTTGATTTTAAAAGGGTATTTTTTTTTTGATTGAGTTTTTTATGGATGAAATGGCTTCTAATATCCCTCTTCGGACATTCTTTATGCTATTGTGACCTACGGGATTATGAAACATGAATATCACCCACCTAAACCGTGATTCTAACTCGTACCTGAAGAAGTCTAGGTTTTATAAGGAAATGAGGGTTTTAATGGGTATAACGTGGTTTGGATTGTTGATTTCGGTTATTACAAAGTTTATTAGGGTAGTGTGGGAGTTTGGACTAGAAATTGTAATGTATGGAAAGGTTTTTAGAAAATTAGGGTTTAAAAGTACCTATGTGTTTTTAGAATTAGGGTTTTGATTTTAAAAGGGTACTTTTTGTTTGATTGGGTTTTTTATGGATGAAATGGCTTATAATATCCTTCTTCAGACATTCTTCACGTCATTTTGATCTACGGGATTATGAAACATGAGTATCACCCACCTAAACCGTGATTCTAACTCGTACCGGATGAAATATAGGTTTTATAAGGAAATGAGGGTTTGAATGGGTATAACGTGGTTTAGATTGTTGATTTCTTTTATTATAAAGTTTATTAGGGTAGTGTGGGAGTATGGACTAGAAATTGTAATGTATGGTAAGGTTTTTAGAAAATTAGGGTTTAAAAGTACCTATGGGTTTTTAGAATTAGGGTTTTGATTTTAAAAGGGTATTTTTTGTTTGATTGAGTTTTTTATGGATGAAATGGCTTCTAATATCCTTCTTCGGACATTCTTCACGTCATTTTGATCTACGGGATTATGAAACATGAGTATCACCCACCTAAACCGTGATTCTAACTAGTACCGGAAGAAATATAGGTTTTATAAGGAAAATAGGGTTTTAATGGGTACAACGTAGTTTGGATTGTTGATTTCGGTTATTACAAAGTTTATTAGGGTAGTGTGGGAGTTTGGACTAGAAATTGTAATGTATGGAAAGGTTTTTAGAAAATTAGGGTTTAAAAGTACCTATGGGTTTTTAGAATTAGGGTTTTGATTTTAAAAGGGTATTTTTTGTTTGATTGAGTTTTTTATGGATGAAATGGCTTCTAATATCCTTCTTCGGACATTCTTCACGTCATTTTGATCTACGGGATTATGAAACATGAATATCACACACCTAAACCGTGATTCTAACTCGTACCGGAAGAAATATAGGTTTTATAAGGAAAATAGGGTTTTAATGGGTATAACATGGTTTGGATTGTTGATTTCGGTTATTATAAAGTTTATTAGGGTAGTGTGGGAGTTTGGACTAGAAATTGTAATGTATGGTAAGGTTTTAGAAAATTAGGGTTTAAAAGTACCTATGGGTTTTTAGAATTAGGGTTTTGATTTAAAAGGGTATTTTTTGTTTGATTGAGTTTTTATGGATGAAATGGCTTCTAATATCCTTCTTCAGACATTCTTCACGTCATTTTGATCTACGGGATTATGAAACATGAATATCACCCACCGAAACCGTGATTCTAACTCGTACCGGAAGAAATATAGGTTTATAAGGAAAATAGGGTTTGAATGGGTATAACGTAGTTTTGGATTGTTGATTTCGGTTATTATAAAGTTTATTAGGGTAGTGTGGGAGTTTGGACTAGAAATTGTAATGTATGGTAAGGTTTTATAAGGAAATGAGGGTTTTAATGGGTATAACGTGGTTTGGATTGTTGATTTCGGTTATTACAAAGTTTATTAGGGTAGTGTGGGAGTTTGGACTAGAAATTGTAATCTATGGTAGGGTTTTTAGAATTAGGGTTTTGATTTTAAAATGGTATTTTTTGTTTGATTGAGTTTTTTTATGGATGAAATGGCTTCTAATATCCTTCTTCAGACATTCTTAATGCTATTGTGACCTACGGGATTAGGAAACATGAATATCACCCACCTTAACCGTGAATCTAAGTCCTACTGGATTAAATATAGGTTTTATAAGCAAATGAGGGTTTTAATGGGTATAACGTGGTTTCGATTGTTGATTTCGGTTATTACAAATTTATTAGGGTAGTGTGGGAGTTTGGACTAGAAATTGTAATGTATGGTAAGGTTTTTAGAAAATTAGGGTTTAAAAGTACCTATGGGTTTTTAGAATTATGGGTTTGTTTTTAAAAGGGTATTTTTTGTTTGATTGAGTGTTGTATGGATGAAATGGCTTCTAATATCCTTCTTCAGACATCTTCACGTCATTTTGATCTACGGGATTATGAAACATGAAAATCACACACCTAAACCGTGATTCTAACTCGTACCGGAAGAAATATAGGTTATATAAGGAAAATTAGGGTTTTAATGTGTATAACGTAGTTTGGATTGTTGATTTCGGTTATTATAAAGTTTATTATGGTAGTGTGGGAGTTTGGATTAGAAATTGTAATGTATGGTAAGGTTTTAGAAAATTAGGGTTTAAAAGTACCTATGGGTTTTAGAATTAGGGTTTTGATTTTAAAAGGGTATTTTTTGTTTGATTGAGTTTTTATGGATGAAATGGCTTCAAATATCCTTCTTCAGACATTCTCACGTCATTTGATCTACGGGATTATGAAACATGAGTATCACCCACCTAAACCGTGATTCTAACTCGTATCGGAAGAAATATAGGTTTATAAGGAAAATAGGGTTTTAATGGGTATAACGTAGTTTGGATTGTTGATTTCGGTTATTACAAAGTTTGTTAGGGTAGTGTGGGAGTTTGGACTAGAAATTGTAATGTATGGTAAGGTTTTAGAAAATTAGGGTTTATAAGTACCTATGGGTTTTTAGAATTAGGGTTTTGATTTTAAAAGGGTATTTTTTGTTTGATTGAGTTTTTTATGGATGAAATGGCTTCAATATCCTTCTTCAGACATTCTTCACGTAATTTTGATCTACGGGATTATGAAACATGAATATCACCCACCTAAACCGTGATTCTAACTCGTACCGGAAGAAATATAGGTTTTATAAGGAAAATAGGGTATTAATGGGTATAACGTGGTTTGGATTGTTGATTTCGGTTATTATAAAGTTTATTAGGGTAGTGTGGGAGTTTGGACTAGAAATTGTAATGTATGGTAAGGTTTTTAGAAAATTAGGGTTTAAAAGTACCTATGGGTTTTTAGAATTAGGGTTTTGATTTTAAAAGGGTATTTTTTGTTTGATTGAGTTTTTTATGGATGAAATGGCTTCTAATATCCTTCTTCAGACATTCTTCACGTCATTTTGATCTACGGGATTATGAAACATGAGTATCACCCACCTAAACCGTGATTCTAACTCGTACCGGAAGAAATATAGGTTTTATAAGGAAATTAGGGTATTAATGGGTACAACGTGGTTTGGATTGTTGATTTCGGTTATTATAAAGTTTATTAGGGTAGTGTGGGAGTTTGGACTAGAAATTGTAATGTATGGTAAGGTTTTTAGAAAATTAGGGTTTAAAAGTACCTATGGGTTTTTAGAATTAGGGTTTTGATTTTAAAAGGGTATTTTTTGTTTGATTGAGTTTTTTATGGATGAAATGGCTTCTAATATCCTTCTTCAGACATTCTTCACGTCATTTTGACCTACGGGATTATGAAACATGAATATCACCCACCTAAACCGTGATTCTAACTCGTACCGGAAGAAATATAGGTTTTATAAGGAAATTAGGGTATTAATGGGTATAACGTGGTTTGGATTGTTGATTTCGGTTATTACAAAGTTTATTAGGGTAGTGTGGGAGTTTGGACTAGAAATTGTAATGTATGGTAAGGTTTTTAGAAAATTAGGGTTTAAAAGTACCTATGGGTTTTTAGAATTAGGGTTTTGATTTTAAAAGGGTATTTTTTGTTTGATTGAGTTTTTTATGGATGAAATGGCTTCTAATATCCTTCTTCAGACATTCTTCACGTCATTTTGATCTACGGGATTATGAAACATGAATATCACCCACCTAAACCGTGATTCTAACTCGTACCGGAAGAAATATAGGTTTTATAAGGAAATTAGGGTATTAATGGGTACAACGTGGTTTGGATTGTTGATTTCGGTTATTATAAAGTTTATTAGGGTAGTGTGGGAGTTTGGACTAGAAATTGTAATGTATGGTAAGGTTTTTAGAAAATTAGGGTTTAAAAGTACCTATGGGTTTTTAGAATTAGGGTTTTGATTTTAAAAGGGTATTTTTGTTTGATTGAGTTTTTTATGGA